>CM038223.1:94962485-95158964 GCA_021442155.1 Cymbidium sinense
CTTTTTATTTCAATCAAACTCTTGACATTAACAATACTCTAGAATTTGTACAATCTATTTTTTTTCCAGATCAAGAATGGCATTATATATCAATCATCATGCTCACATACATCTCAACAAAATAGAGTAGCTGAGTGTAAGCACTACCATCTTCTTGAAGCTCCTAGCACCATTATGTTTCATGCAAGTTCCTTGTAAATTCTGTGAAGGGATGTCATTCTTACAACATGTAATTTTATCAATAATGTGCCATATATTGCTCCAAAAAGAGATGCTACTTCATTGTCCATTATTTATTGCCATAAATCTTATTTTCACTTGACCCCTCACATCTTTGATTGTAAGTGCTCTATCCATTCACTCCACCTAAACCATGATATATTATATCCCCATGTCATTAGGTGCATCTTTCTAGGCTATTCTCATATGCTCATAGGTGTTATGATCCTTCTAGTGGAAAACTATATGTATTTATCAATGTTACCATTCATAAGATATCATCATACTTCACTCCCATTTCATCTTCCACAAAACACCTATGTTTATACCTCTTCTGCCTTTAGCCCAACACCCACTCATTCTCATAAGTTTATGATCACATGGCTGAATCATCTCCTTAAATAATACTTCCAACCATCTTATCTACTATGGTTGAACATTTGACTATCACTGAGCCCTCAAATCTACATCTTCCTATAATTATCCACAAAGATAAAAACTAATATGCTAACCAACCACTAAAATTTTTAATATAATTTGATCATCTCCCCTTCCTTTAATGAGTTTGTCTTATCTTTGTTTATTGTAAATATTCCCATGATATACCAAAGACCCTATTAGACTATAACTGGAAATAAGCTATGATTATGAAATGGGTATTCTTCTTCAACACCATGCCGCGAAATTGGTTGCACCTCCAACTAGGGTTAAAAAACATATTCCTTGTCGATGAGCCCTTACTATTAAATTCTATTTTGATGGCTCGATTAAATGCTACAATGATCTGTAGCATTGATTAAGACATTTTCACTAGTTTCTCAAACATAATTCCATTCTTCTTTTTTGCATGGCCATTAATTGAAAACTGTCTATGATACAAACGAATGTCAGTAATAGCTTTCATTAAGAAGATCATACGAAATTAATTTATTTAGAGCAACCTCACTTAAATGGAGAACAAAATGCACATGCTTTGAAAAGTTATACGGAAAGAAACAAGATCATTGTGCTAGGTGTTGATCTCCATGCATGTGCCATAAGTCAAATCGAGCTCACATGATGAATTAAATGCGAGCGCATCGAACTACATCGCCAAAATCAGCCAATGAATCCTCGGACGACGTCATCGCGTTCGAACATCGAAATTGATCAAATATACATTGACAATTCGGTCGGCGTCGAAGAAAGACGCCTACCGGTCGGGAGCCTGGATAACGAATGACCTCCGCTTCGAAATTGATGTCATTAGCGTGAAACATCGAAATCTTTCAAATGAGGATTCGCTCAATTTGGGAGTTTAAATGTCAACGGTCGGTAGCGGCCAAATTTGAAATTGATTTCGATTTGATGTTGAAACGGCCGGCAACGAGCGAGCTGCGATGTTGCGTTGAACATCGAGAATAATCTAAATATATATTGCCATGTAATGTAATAATGTCAAAAATCTCAATTAGAGTTAATTTTTTTTAAATAAGAAAATCCTATAAATACCCCTTATACAAAACCCTAATCTATTCCCCAAACCCCTAGCTCTCCCAGGTTCTCCGTTCTTCCATGGCGAGATCATCAGATCGCACCGACCCTTTTTTTCGCTTCGCCGTCCATCTCGCTCGCCCGCTTGCTCGTCATTCCGCGTGAGCGACACCGTCTCCGTCGCATCCACCCCGGTCCGGTCGTAGCGCTTGCCCACTGCGCGCACACCCACATGCGCCCGCACACTCGTCGTGAGCACCGTCGTCGTGCACCTGCGTGCCATTGTGCGCCCGGCGCTGTGCTCTCCGCGATCAAGTCGTGTTGAAATATAAATACTTGTACGCGTCTTTCTTGATGCGGTGAGGAAAACTGTGCTTGCTTGCGAGTATATAAATACCCTTACACGCCTTTTTTGGCGTGGCGAAATATGTGTTTCATCACAGCCCTTACATATTTCTTGGCGTGGTGGAACGACGTTCCGTGGTGTTTACACCACTCATACATCTTTCGCTGATGGGGAGCCCCGCTTATGTGAGGACATCGGAGGCTAAATCTATCAAAATTTCATCTAAAATCTTAAACTTCAATGAAACTCAATCAAAATAAGCAACATTATTCAAATCTCCAAAGTTAAGTCAATATTAATAACCCGCGTATGATACTATACGTTGAATGCTTAAACTTAGTGCACAGGATGATCGCGCGTTTATTCCTGGGTCTTAGGATCGAGTATGGGTTAACAAAACCTAATAATATTATTATAAGAATTTTCTCAACTCTCGAAAAATTAATTAATCGTATGGCTATAGATCGATCATCTATTATTAAATTAATAGAGTTGACAGAATCTAGAATAACAAAATGAATTATCAACATCCCGATGATGGCTGTGTTGAATGGAGATTTCAATAGGAGGGGATACTTTCATCAAAATGTGATTACAATTTCATATCAAATTAACTCAAATTAAATATCAATCCAAATGCAAAATCTAACATATCATTAAAAAAAATGTCTAAATGAAATTCAATATTTAAAAAAACTTAAATTTTTCCATTATTTGTTGGGTGATAAATTAAGAAAACTTTTAACTCACAGAAAATCAATGTCAAGTCGCGTATTATGTTTCAATCAATCTCATGCCGATGGGGCGTGATTAGTATATCATCGCGTGGTTTAGCCTAAATCCGCATAATGCGTTCGATCAAATTCTCGATCGGGTGGTTGCTGGCAATTATATTACTTGGCCCGTAACTTCGATGTTCAATACTCGTACCTGAGTGTGAACTATAGGGGCACTGATAGAGCAAAATGCCTCTGTCGGAGGTGTTAAACTTATCTCCTTAAACACCCCCAGTCTATAAGGATCCTTGGGCCAGAACCCACTGGCGACAAGGATCCTTTAATGGTCGATTAAATTATCCAGTAAAGCACATGACGGATGGAACCATGGGATCTTGATGCGTCATCGTTCCCCAATGCGCAGTAAAGGATGATGAATTTCATAAATCTAAATTTTAATACTCCACTACTACTATACGCGCATTTAGTAATCTAACCTTAATCGAAGTTCTCGGCATTGAGAGGTGTTTCATAGAAACCTCGGATCTAAAGTCCCCAAAATGAGGGAAATCTCTGGGTAGTGTCTTATCTACTATTCTATCTGCTTGAAAGTTTGACCAACATTAAATCATCTATTCTCTTAAAAGGTGTGGCGAGATTTTGGAACCACACTAGTTTCATAAACTTTGCAAGATTCTTACTAATATTGGACTATATGAATGATCACTTTAGTTTTTTTAGCACCCTTCCTTAGTATGGAGACTTTAGATGTGTATGTTGATGGCATCCATTCAATTAGATGTGATATGTCCATTATCATTGAAATAAGATAACATAAGAAGAAGATATTTATCATGAGATAACCAGGACATCAAAAACACTTTGCTAACAATGAATTTGCTTATAGCAATAAAGATTTTTTATTTTTTTTGTCAAAAAAGGTGCTTTACAAACTGTTTAAAAAATAAGCCTTCTTGGATGTAAGTTTGTTAACTCTCCTATAGAAACATTGCAATTATTTGAAGATGATGAAAGCTATGAAGATTCTTCTCGTTATCAAGGTCTTGTTGGCAATCATCTGATTGTCACGTAACCTAACATATCATTGGTTGTTGGCAAAGTAAATCATCACATGCAGAAAAATATTTGCTACAAGGATGCCCTAAAAATTTTAAGATATATCCAAAAATTGAAAAGAAAAATTCTAATACATCAACATATGATCATTTGAAGATTGAAGCAATTTCCGATGCAAAATATGTTGGACCTATAAAGGGTCAAAAATATACTTCAAGATATTAGCCTTTGTACGTGAAAATTTCTATCATAGAAAACTAAGAAGAAGATCTACGAAATTAATAGATTGGAAAGTGCTATCTTTAAAAATTATAAAATTAGGGAGACATGTTTAATATAATATTAATTGAGAATATTCATCACTTTATTTCCTTCTTTTTGGCATTTACATTTATGCTGAAAGGGACCTGATCTAAGCCAATAAGAACAAAAATTTCCCCTTTCAATGCATTGCATGTAAGAAAAGTGTAACCGGGTGCATAAAGCTACTACAAATTGGGGCATGAGGATGCTTACCCAGCATTTATAGAGATGATATATCTATTGCCTGAACTTGGGACCTCCATATAAAGGAGGCAACATAAACTTACCTTAGAACCGCCCTATTTTTAAAAAGTAAACAAAGATGGGAGAACTTAAGCATTGGTTAATTTGCCCCCATTTTGATTTAGAGGTCATGAATTAGAGCTACAGAAATAGACGATGACAATGTACATGCAAGGTAAAACTACATACCACTTAAACCCTACATTAGTGGAGCTTCATGTATTGGGTTATCCCTTTTTTGTATTTAATGGGCAAATAACAATGACTAGCTAGCTGCATGTACTGAAATTTGATATGATCAAGTATTTCTATAACCTTCTGATTCATCTTCCAAATTCTTGACATTCCCCATCCTTAGCTACCAGTTAGCTCATATACATTAATCTTTTGAAAGATTTACATACATACCACACAATTTTATGTATTTACATGTCTAATAACTAAAGTTAGATATTTACTTATCTACCACTTTCCTATCCTTAAAAGGTGCATTTCACTTTAAAAAAGGGAGTGATTATGATATTTTGATGTGATATTGAAAAAAGGTGTTACATAAAACTAAATTTTAGGTGTTTGATGTGTAAATAAATAAGAATTGTGTGGTATGTATGTAATTCCCCTGATTTTTTTTGGATGATTAGAATAAACAAAAGGTCCCAAACCATTCATTAAAAAAAAAAATTCCAAGTCACTTGATAGATACAACTTACTAAAAAATTTATCAACATTTATGTGATACAGCTGTAAAAGGCTAGATATTTTGGTGCAATTATCTAAATCATAGCTGCATTTTTTATAAAAAAAATTCCAAAAAGAATTTTCACTTTTTCACTCTTAATTTTTATCCTGTTGAAGGCAAGGGTATCATGAGGAAACATGAAAGACCATAGTGAAAACTTTTGTATGTTTGTACGGTGAAGGACAGTGGACACTTGAAGAAAATTCAGGCATTAAAAACCAAATATTGTCAATAAGTATTTCAGTGTGAGACCAAATCCCCTGATGATACGATCTACACATCTCCATGCCATACCAAAATGAATATTTTAAAAATAACTCCCAATAATTAGCCAAACTAGCATTTATAAAAAAAAAAAAAAATTCATAATAGCATTTTTCGAATTTTCACTCTTAATTTATATCCTGTTAAAGGGACAGAGTATTGGGATGTGGAAAACATGAAAGATCAGAATGAACACTTCTGTACATATATGCGTAAGGAGAATGATGGTTCACTGTTAAAGTACATTAAGACAACCAATCTTATCAATGAGTATTTCAGTGTGCACCAAATCCCCAATAGCACGATTTCCACATTTTCGGTCATGCTATATTAAATCTTTTAATTATATCATAAAATTGACCAAAATAACATATGCAATATAAAGCAAGAACACAAAGCCAAAGCGGACTTGGGCTGCTAATCAAAGCGACGCACCGTTGTCCTTTCCTTTCAATCAGTGTTTTCCAGTAAATTTCAAGTAATAAAGAGTATAAATAAATAAGGATATCACATCACCTTGGGATTAGTGACCACTACTCCAAATGCACTGAAAGTGTCATAGAGAAGTTTCTCATCCACATCCTGCAACAGAACGCTCAAAGTGAAAAAGGAAGCCATTTAGAGTATCAGACACTCGTCAATGCCACGGAGGAAAGTTTTACCGGATCAAGATTTCCAACAAAAAGATTTGCCCCAACATCCAAACTCTTCTTATCTTGGGAAGCCTGAGAAGAAAAATAGAAAACAATATCCATGAGTACAGAAATTTACATACAGGATACCAATAAACAGAGAAAAGTTCCATCCAATGTCAATATCTAACAAAATATGATTCAAAAGAATGTTATAAATAGCAAAAATCAAGAAACTTTGTTTTTTACGTAAAGGATTTCACAATGTTGAAGTACATGAATGATTCTACCAATGCTTGTAAACTTGATCTTACTTTTGATTCCGGCTAGCTGTCAATGTTTCAGATTTAACATCTTGGCTTCAATTTTGGCTTCAATTATTTTTTAATTTTCTTCAATTATTTTGAAATATATAATTTCTTGATAAATGGCATTGACGAAATGCCATGGAGGAAAGTTATATGATGCATCCTTGTTCTTATTTGTTTTGTTATGGCGGATGATAGTTGCTACAAGTAATGTGGTTTGTATTGAACTAAATTACAAAATGGCCCAGTAGCCAATTCAGTCCCAGCGTATCAAATTGCTCCAATTTAGTCCCCGACTATACAAAAATGATCAAAAATGATCCAAAATGATCCTTCGAGGACTAAATTAGAATCAATTTTGTATAGTTAAGGGACTAAATTAGAGTCAACTTTTTACTAATTTCTAACATTATTCTTTCTATTAACTTGATTAGTTATTGATTAATGAACGTAATTCAAGATTTGACAAATTTAATATGTCCAATTTGCTTTTATGATAGAATCTTGATCATTACTACTTCTAGATTTGCTCTCAAGTTTTCATGTGAGATTTCAAATTCAAGCCATTCTAACATCATTGTTCAGAATAAAATAAATGTGTTTGCTGGTTTTACGTCAAAGGTAATTAATTTTAGCTAAACTTGAGTTACACTAAGAATTTTGAATTTTCGTGTTTCATTATGCATCTCATCCCAAAATGCATTACTGAATAATAATCATTAATTAATGCATGTAGGTGGTTGAAAATTTGTCAAGTTACGTGTAGGACTAACATTGTGGCATGAATCTTGATTATTGATAAATTTTATATTAGCTCTCAATTTTTAATGATATCTCAGTTTTTGGTGACTAACATCATCATCTATAAAAAAAAACATGTTTGTTATTCTTGCATCAAAAATGACTAATCTTTCAAAGGTTGAATGTCGCTAGTGACTTATGGCTTTTCATGGCTTTCAATGTACAACTCAATCTAAGTTGCATTAGTAAATCATAGACCTTAAAGCATTTTACATAAAATTAGTATCAGAGTTTTGGTTATATCAAAAAAAAAATTGGCTAGGAGTATGGCTCAATATCAAAGATAATTAATGGAATTACAAAGGGATGAGAATTTAATTTACACAAACAATTGAAAGAATTCATAGCAAGACTACACCAAATGAGTAATGAAGTGAATCAAGTTAAAGTATCTGAAGAAAAATAATTACCTTCATCGCTAAAACTTGCCAAACATACAATGACATTCATGGTCAATTTTGATTGTGTTCAAGAAATTGATGTTGACAAAAATTCTTTGAAGTTTCAAATGCAGACGATGATTTATTTTACAATATAAATCCATCTAATTTTGATGAATTAGAAATTGTACCCACCTTAAAACCTATTCATGAACAATAACTTACACAAAGGTAGAAAATGAGTTTGAAATAATGGTTAAATATGAATATTATCAAAACTTGAACTTCTAAGAGAAACTGAATCCAAGCATAAAATGAACCCAAACCTAGAGTTGAGCAAGAATGATAAAACCAAATTTTAAATTGAATTAAGTTTGGCTCTAACTTCTATTGAAAATTGAATATGAGACTAAATGTGAGCATACAATCATAATACAATTAGAACATAAATCTAATTTTAGTTAATAATCAGTGTTTTCATATAAACTTAAATATATTCTTGAATATGATCTTGAGCTGTTAATAAAAATTGAATCAATCCTTGATTATGAACACGAATTAACCATCTTTGTTCAAAATGATAAACAAATTGACAAATCTAATAAAAGGACTAGATGAAATTCTAACCGAAGGTATCTTCACAAAACAAATTTAAATTGACTTTGTTTTCAATTCCTAGAATTGTAAATTACAAAATTATAAATATAGACTTAAAAAGAAAAAGATATTACATCAATAATTTAATAAAATAATTAATTATCTTCGAACAGATTATCTATCAATATAGCCGTAACATTTTTGTGAGGTTTGCATGTATTTAATTTCCTTTATCATCTACTCTGCATTATATAAGTATTTATTTGTGTCCATTGAAATGCATATTAATATCTTAGCATTTTCATTATTCACTTCTTATAATTTGCATGTATACATGATTTTCATGACATTGTTCACAAGAAATCGATAACTAATCAATGCAAATATAAATCTATTGTGGATGTGAACAAGAGACATGTGAAATTCAAACAAAGGAATAAGATATCGGTATGCTTAAATCCTAAAATATTCTTTGTAAGAAACTACAACAACAACAACAAGCCTTTATCCCACTAAGTGGGTACATGAATCCTTCATCTCTATTGTGTCCTATTATGTCATTTAATTCAAGTATACTAAGGTCATTTTTTATACATCTTAACCAATTCTTTTTAGGTCTACCTCCTTTCTTAAAAGAATCTATCAACTCTTCCAACCAGTCATCTGGACGGTAGGCCGACGCTTCAAACCATCTAAGGCGACTCTCTAATCTTATCGCCAAGCTACTCCAACTTTTTTTAACATACTCATTTCGCATTTTAGCTCTAAGAGTAAAGCCACTCATCCACCTGAGCATCCTCATCTTTGTAACACTTAACTTAATCTTATGCTTCTCTTTTATTGGCTAACATTCTACACCATAAGTCATTGCAGGTCTTACCACCATCTTATAAAATTTTCCCTAAGTTTAAGTGGAACTTTTCTATCACACAAGCCGGATGCATTCCTCCACTTCAACCATCCAACTTGAATTCTACTAATAACATCTCCATCTATTTCACCATCATTTTGAACAATAGAGCCTAAATATCTGAATCGCTCAGTAAGAAACTACCCAAAAAAAAAAATCTTATAAGAAAGTGGTGCTACATAGAATCTTACAGCACATTGGAATGAACACTTGTAAATTTAAAATACAAGGAAGCATTTTTATTAATCCAATCTTCATTCTTCACTATGTCTAACATGACTTTATTTCATGAATGTCATTGATTCTTGTCTCTACCCATCTCCTCTGTATGAATTCACACTAACATATTACCATATAAATATATTAATCTTATTGCTAAAACGATTTTAGATGATAAGATTGTGCCTACTACTAATGACCGATATTAATAGTATGTTATACATTGGCATAAGAAACAAAATTATGATGACTCATGGATCACTTTGCAATAACTATAATAATTATGGATAAATTTACTTGATGAACACCAAATGATCAATTCATCGAAGTCAAATTTTTCCAAGATGGAAAATTAAAAAAAAAAGAATAGAAAGCATATGGTTATCAAAAGCATAAAAAATTATCAGCATTAGAGTTTTATAATGCAACATTCTCTTCTTTGGTTTTGTTTTGTATAATCATGCATATGATGTTGGTTTAAATAAGACTGAAATGCACTCTATATTATTTTGATTATTTCATTGGCACCAGCCCACTGCTGCAAGGTTTTAACTTGACCCACTCAATTCCAAGTTCAACACATATGGAGTTCAAATTTATTTCAAAACTCAACAATTGCTGAGTTTGAAAAGAATTGGGTATAACAGCTACTTCTCTATTTTTCTCAACTTTACCTACTATTACAACTCCATTTTCCAACAATCTTCCGACTCTAGCTGCCAACTTCCATAATTGCAAATGTTTTCCACCACCAATATTATTTATTGTTCCCCTACAACTAGTGTCGTGTTTCCCACTAATCTCTACATGTTCCTTTATGTCCCACAACTTTGGCTACAATGCTATTGTTTCCTGATAAACTCAATTTATCACATATGTTGCTTACTACTTCCATTACACCACCTATGTTTCCCGCTAACTGTTACATCTTACCTCTAATGTTAGCTTTTGATTATGGTTATTCTATAGTATTATCAACTTTCTCTGCCCTTGCACTAGAATAAAGAATAGGAGAGAATAAAGAATAGGAGAGCTGAACTTTATATGTGTGTTGTCATGTAAGATATATTTAAACCTATTTCATTTGACTAGATTTTAATGAAATTTGGATCTTTTCTGGGTTACACGAAGAACCCCTAAGGCAAGGATTTCAAAGAGCATTGAATAGTTGAATAAAATTTTCAATTTTTCTAGTCTAGTAGATATGCATTGTTGGCATAGATTATTTGAGTGTTTCACAAGTAATGATAATTACTTTCAAGGGACAAATCTTTGATATCGACATTTACTAGATCTCATATGTAGTGATCTGTATCCATGTTCTTTCTATTAACTTGTTTAACGAGTTGTGTGCAATCATGACTGAAGTTTTGAGAAGTTTGATTCATAAATTTTTTTTGATGTATAAATCATGATCATTATTGGATTTGGTAGTTGCTCACAATTTCTTATAAGATTTCAAATTTTGGTGATTATCGCATCATTGTTTGGAATGAAGTAAAGTTATTTATCATTTATACAACAAATAAGGCTAATCGTCACTAAAATTATGAGTAGGTAACATATAAATTATGAATTTACATATGTTATTGTAAATTTCATCATAAATTTGTATTAAGAACCCCAGTACCTAAACTGTTTTCTACATCACAAGCAATCCATTTTATTGACATCATTTGCATCTTTATTCAACTACTATTCCATCTAAAAACATAACTCATATGCAGTTTTTAAGAAAAACTCTCATGTCCTAGGAATAACCACTCCATCGATATGATCATGGTTAGTTAGAATAAAATTAACTTAGTGAAACCAGAGTTCAATTCAAACACCATGGGGAATGTTTTCAGACTGATTAAAAAAAATTGTGGAGAATAAAAGCCTGAAATAACAAGCATAAACCAAGGATTTATTGATGGAAAAATTGGATTTTGACAAACTAACAAATTACTGCATGGCAACGGTGTTGACCAATAAAATCAGGGAGCACCTATAGAAATGAAATTAAATCAACAAGAGAATAGTCAGCAGGCTACCTCTCCCACCTATGAGGACCAACGGGTTAAACCTCTAGGCCTGGCATTCTGTGATCCCTATTCCCTTGGACTGATCCAAGGAGCCGGAACCGGCTGGTCTAGGAAGCACTATGTAGGATTCAGTTATATTACGATTAGGCTTTGATTCATTTAAAACAAATAAGTCCTTATGCATATTAGGGTTTATTTTTTGTTGTTTTGAAGATTGAGATTGTATCCTCTTTACTCATTTCTCTCTTTGATACATAATTTCATTTTAATCAGGTAGTGAGACTGTATTTTGGTTGAATTTAGATGCTGAATCAGTTTTATCTCCGATAAAAATAGACATCCGTCGCTGTCCAGCTGACTAACTCGCTGTTCCTGCACCTGGAGACTCCATCCCAGCCAGCCAGCGACCATTCAAGGCCTTCCACAATCCGCTCCAACCTGCCTCATTATTGTTGTTTGGGACCAAATCTGTAGCAGAATAGGTGAATTCCAGCCACCTGTGATGCCATCCATCCCTAATCAATCCAAATCCGATTCCTGCAGCAACCGGCTAAGATAATCTTTCCCAATTTCAGGTTTCTTTCATCCCTAGCTCATGTTCACATTTTTGCAGCTTCTTGCTTAAGAATGGTTTAGAAAATTTGAATTTGTTCATGCCCCCTAGGATCTTATTCTCTCTCTAACATCACACTCCAACTATTAACTATTAGTAAGTCCTTTTTTTTCCGCAAGAGCTTTCTGGAGTCTCTAGACCACATTATACAATATTTTGAACATCTACACACTGCATGTGGTTATAAGGTCCAATATTGGTGTAAGGATCGGATAGATGATATGAGAATCTCATCATATCGTGGTCCGAAGTTAGGAGAATTATTCATACTCCTGCCTTTCCTGAAAGAGTAGACTGGAAGTTACAAACAATTGGAATGATGCCAGTAATTACTGGAAGTTACAAACAATAACTCCATTTCCCTCATCCTTGTCCTCCTCTTAACTATAGGTGGTTTTGAAAATGTCATGTTTATCTAAAATGAACCAGCGTCTAGCCAAGGAAAACTTTTCAAGTAAACTATAAATGGATAGCATTGATGTCCAAACTGAGCTAGAAAAACACCTAATTGATTGTCATAGAATTAATTAAAGCCCTAGATTTCTACTATAAATCATTAAAAAAAATGGAAATAAAAATTGATGGAATGTTGGAAAAATAAAGCTTTCAAATTAAACTAGAAATGGTACCATGCTATTTGACTTTGTAGCACACATTGCCAACGTTTCTCTTCTATAAGAAGAGAGCCATCACTAATGAGAATGAGTTCTTCATAGAAATAATGGAGTGATCTAACCATAATATCTATTTGCAATGCAATAATGCAATACAAAAGCACCACTCTCATCTAAATATCATGTTTCAGTTTCCCACGTTTGGAATTTTTAAGTGAAATGTAAGGCCACGAAAGAAGAGACCTAAAGAAAAGAAGCACCTCACCTTATTCACACGGATAGGCTTTCCATAAAGTTTAATCATGTTCAAAATCTTGATTGCCTGAAAAAAGAGGGTGTCGTTATTTTGGAAAGTTATCAGGCAAAAGCTGGCAATGAACCATTTTCAAAGAATATAGAGAAATTAAATCAGGTTTCAAACACTCACATAATCAGCATCTCTTCACTTCGGAACTCTATAAATCCATATCCTTGGTGAAGATTTGTCACTCTATCTTTTGGAACATAGACATTTACTAGAAAAAAAATATATAATAAACAAGAAATTCGTAGATTTAATATGTGTCATGAAAAGAATGACAAAACAGAAAACAAAATGATGCAGATTTAAGGTTAAGCATCCTTATATGCAGTTATAATGATTGAGTAAATATAGTTCACACAAAAAAATTAGAGGCCATAGATGAAAAACAACTAAATGCACAAAGATCGCACTATTTAGCTACAAAGTAGAAAATACAAGAATGAGAGCCTAAATGATAGTGCAATGATTGATTATATCTAAAGAAATCCATGAGAAATTCAAACCATGAAAAATCAACAACAATTGAATTTATTTTATCACAATTACAATTATCATTGAATTAAATTTGAACAAAATCATTAACCTACTTAAAAAAACATTTTTAAAAGAAGTTCAAAAAGGAAAGAATTTACTAAAAAAATAAAAATACGGGTCACATGTCAACACAAATAGACTACTTCCTTAAAATTAAGTAGTGGAACTTATAAAGCACTCAAAAGAATCGCACATCCAACATGCACACAAAAGTGAAACTAAAATTAGAAATTTTATTAAATCAATAGCTCAGTATTACATGCCTCAACTATTTTTTTAACAGATTTCTCAACCCTAAGTTTGCAGGTATGTTTGGCACACAATCAGTCATGTCCATTTTAATTAATCCATAACTCCATTCTCAATCATGCATAGATAAGTATCAAACCAAAACAACGGATCAAAATGTGCAGAAGGCAGAACAACTTACAAACCAAAACTCATAAAATCTTGTAAGTTAGCAATAATAATATTGCAGCTACAGCGTTGTGCTAACAATAATCAAAGGTAACAGAGTTTTGCAATTATCGAACAAATAGTAACTCCTTCATCCATTTCACATAAATCAAATTCAAGCAACAAACAAATTGAATCACAATTTTTGAACTACAAATAAACAACAAATGAACTATCCCCGGCCAATGCAAAATCACAACTACCATATCACTAGAAAATCAATATGATAGAAAATGAAATAAACCCCAAGATGGTCTCCCAACTACTTGCATGTGACCAATTTAGTCACAAAGCATCACACTTCTCTAATTTAGTCTCTAACTATACAAAATTGATTCAAAATGATCCCTAAAGTAAAAACAATGATACAAATTTGATCACAATTTAGTCCTCAATTGTACAAAATTGATTCCAATTTAGTCCTCGAGGCCATTTTGGATCAATTTTTACAATCAGGACTAAATTAGAGAAATGTGATACTTTGAGACAAGATTGGCCATATGTATCATACATTTACTATATAATCAAGCTAATAAGATCCAAGTTCTTCACATAGGAAATTGCATCAAATGATATACTAAGAAGACATTAAAATAGCATAACAATTAAAAAAACCTACTACATGAATGATTCATTAAAAAAATAAAACACTAACATTTGTCAAAAGGATTGTAATGTCAATTTTGAGTAGCATAAGATGATACAATAACAATTGGGACTTACTAACTGGCCCTGCTTGAACAAATAATTCCCATAGTAGCTCTTCTGTAATCTGTAGTATGAGAGTAAAAATTAATGACAAGAAATAAAGCATATATAGGACAAAACTTAATGGCAATAAATAAACCATATATAAAACTCTATTTCAACATATTTTCAATTTACAATCAAGTGACATGAGAAATATGACAACGAACCATCAAGTTCTTTTAAAGAGGGAGCATCCATAAAACTAGAAGGGTTTCACTAAGGCTCTAAGATTGATTGCCATCTCCATTTGTACAATCCTTCTCTCTGCTTTTAAAAGCTCCATGCTTTCACATATAAACCTTGGGATGCATCTTGATGTGTATGCTAATATAATGAAACGTCCAAAACACTACTAAGTTTCTTCCCAAAATTTGATATCGATGTCATCATTATACACATTATTTGTTTAGATCAATTGAGAGACATCAAAGATTTAGAAAACTGCCATCTTCCCCAAGCTACACTTGAAGCTAGACTATGTTGGCATGTTCTTTTCCTTCAAATACCATCATGGCCTATATCTGTCCTACAATTGCATATATTGATTTTTGCCATTGTTTAAAAAGTGTTGAGCACAATGTAACGCACAAGGATTCTTTTTTTTTTTTTGTTTAAATAAGCAAAGCGCGAATAATCTAAGTGACACTTCAATCAATTAAAGCATTCATAAATTGTATATCCATATATAATGTGTATACAAAAATTATTTAATTAACAAAACCTAAACCACATTAGCAATATTTTTTTAGCAAAAATAACGATGTATCAATAACAATAACTTTCAACTATTCAAAAGGCAAAAAAAGAACCAAAGATGTAAATGATATAAATAATGAAGTGATGCAATAATATATTTAGACAGAGTATGTGCTCATAAGATTGAGTAACCAACTAGAGGCCAAGTGGTGGAGGTAGTGTTAAGCGAAGGTGTGTGAAGATGAGATAAAAACACATTCTCAAGAAGAAGCATATGAACAAAAAGCTACTAGATCCGATAACAAGAATTAGTAAAAAAGCATACAAGAAAACTCACAGGGGAGTGGAAGTGAAAAGAAGAACTGCCAAGAAATGACTAGTCCAATGGGAAAGAACAAACTAAGGAGTGAGGAACAAAAAAGAAAATCACATATGGTGTTATTGTCATAAATGTTGAATCAAATCATAAAATTTGAACTAATTTTTTATCTAAGAATGAGAAAATCGTACACCGTTACAACAGGACATGACGAAGCAATGCAACATGCAACTACGAGCTTGTGCTTCACGGGTAAGCAAGCGATGCACAAGGTCAGCGTATCACTTCGCTTCACTACTAAAATGTGCTTTTAACAACACAGGATTTTCGAAGTATTTCAGAAAGTAATGTCATATTTCTTTCCATAATCCTTATTTTTATTGGTTTACTGTATTAAAATCCTCGCATGACCAAAGCATTTTTCTTGCAAGATTTGGTTAATTTTAAGAAAAATTCCAGTAAGTTGAGTATATATTGGAAGTTCATCAGTTTAGGAAATGATACAACTACTTAATTGTGATGCATGAGCAAAACCCTAGGTTACATTTGAAAAGGTAGCATAAATCATTATTACTAAATAGCTACTCCCCTAAATGTTGCGCCGCCAACGCTAACGTGAAACAGAATTGCCACCATACAATATTTCAGCGGTTGTAAAAATCATAGGAAAAGATCGCTTCAATGGACTCTAAAAAGATGCAGATAAAAGCACCAAACGTCCAAAGGTGATATCCAGTGGAGTGGCAACAAAAGTGAGGAAAAGAAGAAAGAACCTGGGGATCGAGGTTGCCGACGTAGGTGGTGGCTTCTTGGTTCCTCTCGGCGGAGTGCTGGCCGAGGAGGTTCGCTCCCACGCCGGGAGCGATCCGCGTCGTCATTAAGAGCAATTTCTGCTTCGCCTGCCCCGCCTGCCCCGCTTTCTATCCGTCTTCACGGCTTCAACCTACAAATGACTAGTTTGCTAAGAACTCGACAGATCCAGATGAATAACAGGCCCGGCCCGTAAATATACAAACATCATGGGCTTCGCCACTATAAAAGTTTTTTGTTTTTTTGTTTTAAAAGGAGTTGAAGTTAATTGGAATCATAATGGGTAGTTTGGTTACCTCAAAAAGGAATATAGTGTAAAAAATATATAATATATTTGAATTATTTTAGATTATTTAGTTAAAAATTTTATAAATATATGAATTTAATTTTTTTTTGTTTGGTAAAATAAATATAATATAATGTATTTTGAAAATTGTGGGTAAGTGGCGGCAGATTAAAATGATTTATATTATAGTGTATTTAAATTCACTAAATTATATACCAAAATTTAACCTAATGAATTCAAAATGCATTATACCACTTTGAAATTTTACTTTGCATCATGTCAAACGCAAAAAATAAAAAATAAAAAAAAATTTAAAAAAAAAACTAAAACCCTTGTATTTACTTTACTTTACTTCACTTTACTCTCAAACCAAATAGCCCTTATATAAAAACTAAAGCATGTGTTATGCATTAAGAAAATAAAAATAAAAATCTAGCATTTCAAAAAAAAAATTGGCTCGAATTCAATCCATTGCAATAATAAATTTGAGATGCACATGATTTTCCATCACAACAACCTTAAGCTTTTTTATGTAATTTATCATAAATATAGAATTTTGATGACATCTCTTTCTATTACAAAATAATTGATATGACCCTGAAAATTCCTCTAGTCGAAGCACGAATCTTGATGCCTAAAGCAAGCTAATCGTGAAACTGGTGATCAAGACTTAAAATATCATTCAAACTTTGAAACATCGTTAAATTTCTAAAAGCTCTCAAATATGGAGTGTTTATAGTCAAATCGTCTCGACGGTTCCAACAAGCCAAAGATCTTACAATTCTTTATTTGAGCATTCAAATACACAAAATACATCATATGATCAAGGGATCATCATGAGCCGTCAGATGGAGAGGAGTGGTTCGATTTGCATGTATATTTAGACGCCACTCCTAATTTATAAATAGCCTCATTCCTCATATGAGGGAGGCCAAATGAAGGAGAAGGAGGCCAAGCAGAGAGAGAGAGCTCTAAAGATCCTCCAAGCACAATCGTGCTGCCACCACTGACGGTTGTCACCACCGCCACCATATCACCACCACTAATCCTCGTGTGTCGACCATTGCCGGTCATCATCACATCGTCAACATCGTCAACATTGTCATTCTTGTGTTGTCCCTTTCTCCTCTGATTATAATCCGTCGGAAGATCTTGTACTCGATGGAAGCTTTCTTTGCTGGCGTGGTTTTCCCTCTTTTGAGGTTTTCCACATAAAATTGAGTTTTATTATTCACTCTTTAAATACTGTGTGTCTTTGGATTTTCCAAAGAAGCTAAGGCGAAAACTTTTACTCTGCAACTGGTTTTCTAGCACGAGCTTTAGCGCCCGTCATGGGAAGGCGATTCTCATTATTTCATCTTGTATGGCGACCAAGTTTCCAACAAGATCAAAACCACCATCGAGGTGGAGTATTTCAAGCTTTTAAAGAGCGCCAAGAATGAAGATTCATCAAACTTTGTTCCTTGATTAACCGGGGCGCAACTTTAATCTCGAGATCACCCATGTTAAGCATCTAATCGATTACCATCCCAAGAAACAAGTCAAAGTTGGAGGATATTTCAACATTAAGAAGAAATATACAAATTATGTTTTTCCAATCATACTCATGGAAAACAAGACCAAGGAAGGAGCAACTTTGGCTACAACCACAAACGGATGTTTAATTGACTTCTTCATAGTTAGCGTCATTTGGGTACACTCGACAAACAACCTAGATAGGTCAAAAGGTCCTTGGTGGACTTCCTACGACCTCTTCCACACAGGTTAACGTCATCGAGCAAAGACTCTGACAAACAACCTAGATAGGTCAAAAGGTCCTTGGTGGACTTCCTACGACCTCTTCCACACAGGTTAACGTCATCGAGCAAAGACTCTGACAAACAACCTAGGATTGGTCAAAAGGTCCTTGGTGGACTTCCTACGACCTCTAACACACAGGTTAACGTCATCGAGCAAAGACTCTGACAAACAACCTAGGATAGGTCAAAAGGTCCTTGGTGGACTTCCTACGACCTCTTCCACAGTTTGCGTCATCGAGCAAAGCTAAACGCAACCCGGATAGGTCAAAATCCGTGGATTCAATTCAACCTCTTCCATACAGGTTGCGTCGGGTAACACTCGACAAACAACACCGGATGGGTCAAAATCTCGGATTGATTCAACCTCTTCCACACAGTTAACGTCCGGGTAACACCGACAAACAACCTGGATAGGTCAAAATCACCGGATTCAATTCAACCTCTTCCATATAGTTAACGTCGTACACTCGACAAATAACCTGGATGGGTCAAAATCTCGGCAGATTCAATTCAACCTCTTCAAGTTAACGTCGTGGGTAACACTCGACAAACAACCGGATGGGTCAAAATCCTCGGCCATTCAATTCAACCTCTTCCATAGTTAACGTCATCGGGTAACACCACGAAAAACAACCTGATAGGTCAAAATCCTCGATTCAATTGACCTCTTCCATACATTAACGTCGCCGGGTACACCGACAAACAACCTCGGATGGGTCAAAATCCTCCATTCATTCCCTCTTCCACCTGTTAACGCCGGTGATCATCGCTCGACAAATAACCCGGATAAATCAAAATCCTCACGGGTCATGCCGTACCGTGCGAGCCGGCCGCCGCCACTTATCGCCATCGCGGTCATCCCAATTCTGGTGGTCGCCACTCTACATTTATTGCCACGACCACGTCGGTCCCGACGTATCGGTCATCCGCTGGTATTGGTCACTCTGCTATCTGATCGCCGACCATCGCCATCTTACGGTCATTATCTGTCATGCCGACTACGGCGCCGATTCATGCAGCTGATTCGCATTGCCGCGACCACCGTCGGCTAACCACATGGCCGGTCCTGCCATTCTGCTCTGCCATCCGCCACTGATCTTCAGGTCACCACCATCTCCGGGTCATCCCGACTTCTGGCGCCATCGCCCGCTATTTCACCGGTGTACTTCTGCCGCCACCATGCCGGCATCTCCGGTCGCCATCATCGTTGGTCATCATCCGCACTATCATTGGTCATCGGTGTTAATATTAACCGCATTCGTCAACATCGTCAACTTAAATCGTCATCGTCACTTGTTATTATTCAAGCTTTGCCCCATTTCTCTCATATACAATTAATCCGTGTCGGAATATCTTGTACTCAAAGCGGATACATATTGGAAGCTTTTCTTGGGCTAGGCCCGTGGATTTTCTCTCTTTTGAGGTTTTCCTATAAAATTCTAGTTTTATTGTTCACTCTTTAAATACATATATTGTCTTTGGATTTCCCAACGAAGCTAAGGCGAAAACTTTTACTCTACCGCAACTGGTTTTCTAGCACGCAACAATAATAAAAAAATGCAACAACTTTTACAACACATTTTAGTTCATCGCATACTTCATTAGCAAAATTGTGCAATCCTTCATTATATAATAATTTTTCATAGAATATCTCTTAGTGACTCTCCTTTCATCTCTAATGTATTTTTTACTATGATATCTCTTTTGTGTATTTTTGAAAGAGGTTGATCTAACTCCTCATTTTCTTTCATTTATGGTGAGAGTAGCTCCCGCTAGATTTTGGGTTCACATTATTAAATTACATTTTTTTTAACTAAGTAATCATTTTTATATGGAATTACATAAATTCAAACAATAGCTTTCTTATAGCCACCTTACTCTAATAGTTTTGATTCTCAAAAATAATGTTTGCCATAAAATTTTTGAAATATAGTCAAAAAACTGAAAACAAAACACAGTCATGATTATTTTCTCCAAAACAAAATAGCCAAAAAATCAAGCTAAAATTCACCCTATGTCTCCAATGAGTCATTCTCTTCTTTGAGTTTTAACTACGCATAGGATTTACTAATATCCAACTTAAGCTCAAATTGAGCCTGAGCTTCTTTAAAAAAGTTGGGGGATTTAAGCACATATCACAGAATTGTTAGTTGTTTACATTTCTAACACCTAAACTACCGTATTTACTAACCTGACACACAAAACTTATTTTTCTCCCAAAATTACCTATGTTACCCTAACCACTCTTTTCGTCTTCTCCGAAACTTAGATCGCAACCTTCATAAAATTGATTGATTGGCGCATTCAAGCTTGACAGTCTTTGTCCATCTTAGGCGAGGCTTGAGTCTAGCTTCACCAGCAATCGAACTCGCACAGGCTTTTGCTTTCCAACTTCAAAGTTTCGGATCCATTTTCGTGCGAGGCTTCAAGAACATTCTAGCTTCACCGGCAATCGAACTCGTACGGCTTTTTGCTTTCCAGCTTCAAAGTTTCAATTGCAGCTTTTGTGCAATGTCATTATAGGTACATTCAAAGCCTTCAAAGTTTTGGTTCCTACTCGTGTGTCCATTTTTATGTTTAGAGTTCATTCAATAAAAACAGTCATTCTAATCTCTCAAGATTTTATATTTTACAAATGGAATATACAAATTATTCATTTTTTTATGATTATAGATTTTGTAACTATGTTGGATAATGATGTTTGGTTGTTACATTTAAATTTTGCGTATTGGAAATCAAGAATAAGAATTGGAAAAAAATTACAATGGCGAAAAGCAAAAAACTATTAAAATAGATAAAAGTATGTTTTGCTTATTTGTATTGATAGAGAAAATCGAACTGATTTATCCTTAGCTAAGAGGACATGATTACAAAATTTACTATCACATATGTAGTACATCTTCTAAGGATTACAAGCTTATAATCAATGATAATGAGGTGATTGAAATGCTTAACTCCGAAGTTGAGCGACTATAAATAGTTATTATAACACAAGAGGATTTAACATTGAAGGATGTTCCAAAATTGTGTAGTTGAGAAGATGTGTTTACAAAATGAAAAAGTTGATGATAATTGTCACATATCAAAGAATAATCCTCCTAGTTATTGGAATTTGGCAAGTGAAGTTACAAATGATTCTAATCTAGTAGTTGGTGCTCGCTTTAATGACACAGTGAGTTTCAAGCAATTTCTTCTAACCAAGGCCACTGAAGAAAACTTTGGGGTGCATATTAAAGCTAGTGATAAAACACGGGTTATTGCAATTTGTTCTTATCGAGGGTGCCCTTGGAGAGTAAGAGCTTCTCTATGTGCGGATGGTCAAAAATTCGAGGTGAGAAAGGTAGAAGCCTCACACTTATGCCTTAGTGTCAATAGGGTTGGTAACAAACAAGCACATGTAGTTGAATCGCACATCAAATACAAGATATGGTGAAGAAACATCCGGATATTCCACCAAACAAAGTAATAATAGTATTGTGTCGGCGGATTGTCACTTTCATATATGAAACTTTGGCGTTAAAGAGAACTTGCTAGAAAATTTATCTTTGGATCAGTTGATAACAACTATAGATGGATACCAACTCTTAAAACGGAGCTTATCAAAAAGAATCATGGCTCTCATATTACTTATAGCTATGATGATGATGATAATTCATTTAAGAGATTCTATGTGAGTTTCGAAGTATGTGTTGATGGATTTCTTGCTGGTTGTAGACATCTAGTTTGATTGGATACATTCTATTTAAAATCAAAATATTTAGGTGTATTATTATCGGCAAATTCTTTAGATGGCAATAACCGTCTTTTCACTATTGCCTTTGCGGTAGTTGAGGAGGAATCTGAAGACATGGATGTGGTTTTACAGAACTTGTTTATATCTCTTGGTGGTGAGATTGAACCATTATCATTTATTTTAGATATGGAGAAGGGTTTGGGAGATGCGATCAGGACTGTATTCCCTAATACAGAACATAGAGTTTGTATGCAACACCTGTGGAAGAATATTAATAAGAACTACCATCATCATGATTGTCATAGGCTTCGCAATATTGTGTGGTCAGTTGCAAATGCCTACACGAGAAATGAGTATGATGCCAAGATAGAGGAGTTATCTAGACTAAGTTAATGTATCCACTCATTTTTGCTTAGTTTGTCTTACAAGTGGTCCAAACTCGAAAGTTCAATTCTCACACGACATCAAAAATTATTATAACACAAACAATATGGCGGAGTCATTCAATAGTTGGATTGGGGAGGCTAGAGGAAAGCCTATAGTCGATTTGATAGATATGATTAGAGGAATGATTATGGAGCAAAGAGCAAAGAGAAGGGTGAATGCATCAAACTGGCGTGGTGAATTAGTTCCAACTCTTGTTGAGCACAATAGAGAGATAATAACTAAAAAAAGAGTATTTTATTATCCATCAGTCAACCATATAGAAGTCAGAAGTTGAAGGTCATACTGATAGGCATGGGGTTGACATTACAAGAATGCACTGCAGTTATAATTTTTGGCAATTGAATGGACTTCCTTGTATTCATATAGTTGTTTTTATTGGCACTAAGGAACATCCATTGTGACACACTTACGTCGATGACTATTATCACGTCATCAGGTGTACATTCTAAATTTTGAGATATTTATTGCCTTCAAAAAATTTTCTTCTCACTAATTATGTTATTTTAATTGTTCAGGTACCGCATGGCATATGAAGGGACAATATCTACACTTCCAGGAAAAGATCAGTGGAATGTAGTTAATGATAGTATTGAAATAGGTTTGCCAAATACATTAAGGTCAAGTGGTAGACCAAAGAAAAGAAGACTTAAAAGTTTTATGAAGAACAATAGCAAGAAGGTTAAAAAGTTGCATAAGTGTAATCGGTGTGATCTTTGGGGTCACCATCGAAGCACTTGCAAGAACCCACTTAATCGGTCAACCAAAAGACACAATGGATATAAATTTTGTTTTACCTCATTCAAAACACCAAAATGCATGCTGATATGATTAAGAATGGTATTAATACATTTTGTAACTATTTTGGAAACATCTATGTGATTTTGGAAGTTTTTTTGTAACTATTTTGTAACAATTTTATACCTCTTTAAGATAGTTTTATTTTCACTTTCAACATTGTTCAAATTTATTAGTTTAATTTTAGTGAGCTTTTTCTTGCCTCGATCATTGCTTATTATAATGTACAACTCTGCATTTTATAAATGCAAATCATGCTAAATGTGAGGATAGAGGTTGGAAGAATAAAAATGCATGAAGTCTAGAAAATCTTGATAATTTCACCAAATATATTAAGAGGGGAAAGAAAGCATTATTTGTCTGCTTCAGAACCCCCCATCATGCAAAGTATGAATTTCTGCTTCTACATCTTACCCATTCATCTTTAACTTGTAGCTTCGAGGTCCACCCCTCACCATTTCAGTCCACAAATGGAACCAATTCATCTAATCCAAGCTCATTCAATTTATCTATTCTAATCCAAATGGGTAAGCTACAAATCATTCTCAAACAAGCATCAAATGCAAACAAAATTAGTAGTTTAACAGTTCTAATAGCAAATTAAAAACTTAACAAAATTTCTTAGCAATTATATACAAAAAATGTAAGGAAAAAAAAAAAGAAAAGACCAAATCAATTTAAAAATCGAGCACCCTATTAACCACAATACAAAAAGACAAGTTTAAACATAAAGCAAATTGCAAAAGAGAGAAAAAAAATTGAATCTTCAGCCACTTTTACTCATGTACAAAACATGAAAGAAAATATAAAATGATTACAAACTAATAAACATATTATAATTGCGAAAAAAAGCTTTTACTAAAGTTTTTTATCGTACAAAAACAAAATTCAAAGAAATCTAATTCCAGCCACCAACATCAACATTCATTAACCCAAAAAGAAACATCCACATTCTACAAGATAAGTAGAAGGTGATCCAAAAATATAATGAAACTTCTACTAATAACAAAAAGGAGTTAAAAGTTAGATACAAAGGAATTAAGATGCACTTCTGAACCAAATAGAGAATCATATACTATGACCTAGTTTACGAGAAAAGTAAGAAAGAACTTAAAACAAGAAGCAACAACACATTTTAATGTGAAATCATGCTCTAACACGCATTGCAATCTAACAAAGAGCTCCTCCAACAAATGAAAACAACCAAGGAGGCCTCTCAGCTCTAACACGCATTGCAATCCTGCTGTCTAGCCTACCAGTGTGTATTTTATTGGCTCTCATTGTAAGGATCAAAACACAAGCCTTGATATCTCTCATTTTGCATCCCTCATCTTAGAACTCCATAACTCCCTGTCATTGTCTCTTTACTTACGCCTACTCTCAAAATTATTTGAGGTAGAAAATGACTTTTATGTTTATGGCTTCATCATTTCTTCATTAATAATGCAGAGTTTTAAAATTCATTAAATGGGAAGTTGTAAAACGCTTTTTCTTGAAAGATGGATCAAAAGTTTGACTATTAGAACACAAGAACAAACCTTGTTAATAATAAAGTGTTCCATTTTCTGACCTGTTTACAGTTCATAAATGTCAAAGTACAACTACTATGCTCACATTTTCCATCTCTATTTGTTACCTGCCCTATTTCTCTTCTTCATCAGAAGTCTTAATAGTGGTATTAGTGTTAGCCCTTATGGACACATGAGAGATCTAATGCAGAGTTCAGCAGTTCTTTATTCACTTTCTTACACTTATGGTGGGACGTGTACTTATTAATTTACTCATATCGGAGATGGCGATCGCTCTCGCCGATCGAGCATCAGGTGACACTTTGTTTTCAAGCTTGAACGATTGATTTGGTTCAGTTGTCTGAACTATTAAGGTTTTTACAGGCTCTGACATTCAAACCAAGAATTACTTAATATAATAATAATTATTTCACCTACCACAATCAATTTTCGCAGCTTAATAGTAATTATACAACTATTGCAACTGACCAAATAGATATTCAAATAAAAAGTAGATAATGTTGATACAAACTCCAACTTTAATAGAAAACTATATTAAGAAGTTTGATATTACAAGGATTCTTCCTCAACATACTATCAACTATCATTGATACATCAAAAATAAACAAGCTTCTATTCTTCAAGGTACTTCACATAAAAAAAAAAGATTTTAATTACAATAAATATTAAGATTGCTAGCATACGCTTCTGAAATTTTATGATTCTAATTTCTTCAATGATCCTTCTTGCCAACTCCTCATGAATGAGTCCTTCCGCATAAGACATATCAAACACAACATCCTCAATTTCGTCGATCCACTTGAATTACTTGCAATCTCTCTCAGTTTGATTTTTAGGATATTGGTAAAAACTTCTTCCACTATTCACACCTTGATGGCAAGTGAAAATCACACATCGTAAGTTACACTTACAAAAAACTTTACATCCAGGATTTCCCCTCGATATCGTTGAATTACTTGAACTCATTCTCCAAAACGATGTAATCTAGTAAATTCATTTGTAGATGCATGTTAAAAACATTTTGAACTAATAAATATATATTTGGAAAAGGATAAACAAATTAGATTTCAATAATGATAAATAGGAAATAAAGATTTACAAGCTAAATATACCACATAAATGAAATCAGAAGCACTGACTTTTTGATAATAACTTATTCTCCTAACTTATGACAAAGTAAGTCATTTGCAAGTTGTTTAGAAGCTAATAGGTGTTACTCCATGACAATTTCTTATCAACTATATTCGTCATCCCATCAGAGTGAGGAGGTTTCAAGTCAAATATTCTAGAAACCATCACCTTGCTTTTGCGCAATCTAACCACTTCACTTCACCTAAATATAGAGATGGAATGGGGACTTCATAATTCTATTTTAACTCTTCTTAACTTGATAAGCAAAGCCACAATTCTTTGGAAGCTCACCAATCCTCTTCTTATATCTAGTTGGTGTTCCAACGTTTAGGGCTCTATTTAACCTATCTCCAAAATTTTTTGCCTTTTGGAAAGATCTTAAAAATCTTATCTTTAAGCAAAAGTTGAACTATTGTGATGATCTACCTTTTCTTATAACTATTGTTGCGTCGGAAGACCGGTTGGTAGAGTGAAAGTTTCGCCTTAGCTTTTGATTAGTCCACACACAGTATTTAAAGAGTGGCGAGAGAACTCCTAAGTTTTAACGTGGAAAACCTGAAAAGAGGGAAAAAATCACGCGGCTGGCCCGAAAAATGTTCCACTATGTATATGCCTCAGTCTGAGAATCTTCCGATACGGATTACAAGATGGTATACAAGAAAAGAGCAACAACTATGTAACGACGGTCAGGTTGTACTAGTTCTAGTGGGGCGGTGATGGTAGGCTAGGAACTTGGTGGAAATCGAGGAACAATTTCGATATAGGAACAACTTACGGAAATGAAAGGAACGAGGTGGCACGGTGGCGAGTGGTGGCTGGCGGCGCGGTGGTGGTGATGACCGTCAGGCGGTGGCGATCTGGGATCTTGAGCTTGAGCTCTCTCTCCTCCTTCTTGCTTGGGCTCCTCTCCTTCTTCACTTGGCCTCCCAGTGTCCTCATATGGAGTATGAGGGGCTATTTATAGATTGGAGGAGTGGCAGTCTTGTAAATACACGGAAAATCTAAACCACTCCTCCCCATCGGACGGTTCTGGACGATTCCTTTTGATCATTTGATGTATTTTGAACATTTGGATGCTCAAATGAGTCATGAGATCTTAGGGTTGTTAGATTCGGCTCATCGAGATGCTCGATTTGACTATAAATACTCTATATTTGATGATCATTCAGATTTTTAATTCATGTTCCAAAATTTCCGACGATGTTTCAGGTGCTTGATCTTGATTGATTTCGACTTGGGATCAGCTTGCCTTTGCCCTTAAGATTCATGCTCATTGGGGAATTTTGAATGTCATATCGATTCTATTTTTGGATGACATCATCTTGATCATTCAAAAATATATGCATCAAATACTGAAAACAACAAATTCTTTAATGAAACTTGCGGTCCATGAATCATACATTTTGGGAGAATAAATCTTCATAAAAGTACAATATTCGATTATGGAAGTAGATGTAAGGTAGTGCGTGAGGTTATGGTTAGGACACTTATGGAAGTTTTGCATTTTGGGACCCATGGGTGCCCCATGGCCTTAGGCGCTGCGAAATACCTCATGCAATCTGAGCCGCAGTGATTCTTGTGAGTCAGGGCGCGACCCGCGGGCCGCGTCAGCAGACCCGCGTGTTGGCGGCATACGCGGAGCGTGCGAGCTAATATCGGTCAGCGGCCGAACCGTCCGTCAGCGTTCGCCGGCGGTCCCGTGGCCGCCACGCGTCGTTAGCTCCCGAGAACGTGGCGGCGTTCATGATGCGGCCGTGGCCAGCTATCGCGATTCAGCGCCGCGAATACGTCGTGACCCGTCGCGGAGGGCAATGGCGTCCAAGCTAGCGGGCAGCGGGCGGGCCGTCGCGCGTCGCCTGACGGAGAACTCAGACTTTGGGTTTTGAAGGTTTTTTTGGGGTTTTTTACCCTTTTATCCCTATGGGGGTCTATAAAAACCCCCCTAGGGTAAGAGGGAAATGCACACTTTTCCCATCTCCTCTTCTTCTTGAGTTAGGATTATTTGCGATCAGGCCAGCGGTACATCGTTTTTGCTCTCGAAGAGGTATCAACCGGCTTCATCGGACCGTCCGGGTTGGGGCGATCAAGCGGTACGTACATGGTTCGGTTTTCCTCGAAGAGGTATCAACCACCTCGTCGGACCGTCCGGGTTTGGAGGCGATCAAGGCCCACGGTACATACTGTGTTCCGTTTTCCTCGAAGAGGTATCAAGCCTCGTCGGACCGTCCGGTCGGAGGTGATCAAAGTTCAGCGGTTCTACTTTTTCTTGTAGAAAATTAGCTTTCTTTCAACTTGGATGGGCGGTTGTTGAAAACCAAGATGGCGGGGAGCACCGTTAGAACCATCCGCGACTCGAAAGTTTGACGTAATTTCAGGGGATAGCTTCTCTCTTTCTCTCTCTATGTATCCCTTCTTCTTTCTTTCCCTCCCCTTCATATGTATGTGTTTCTTTGTCGGTTGTAGGAGAAGAATTTTATCCCAAAGCGCTTGGCGAAGAGGGTCAAAATAAGAAGATGCGCATATTGAGGTGAGTGAGCTGTTTCACAAAATTCTTCGATTTTCTTTTTTTATTATTATTTCTCCCTCTTTATTTATTATGTATTCTTACAGGGTGATGGCCAGAAGAAAACTCATAGTGTGGCGACTATGGATCCATCATCCACTGTCACATCAGATAGCTTAATGGTGTTCCGCAGAAAATTTTTCTTCCCAAATGAGCTGGTAGCTATTGTTGCCAAAAAGTCTGATCGAGCCCGTTCACCTCCGCCAGGGTACTTTACTATTTCGAGATGACTCTTAGATGCGCGATTCCCTTTGGCTCCAGTTGATTGAGATCTTCAAAATTGTGGCGTAGCGCAATTCGTTTTGAGCTTTAATGGTCATCGTTGGTTTGACTACCTTCTTGAAGCGTGGTGTTACTTTGAACATTGAATACTTGAATGTGTAGATTCACATGTGATGCTCGAGGGGCGTGTTTCTTATCGGACTATAAAGAATTGGATAGAATTTTACGCACGGGATCCATAGAAATTGGTCCAATGGATTCTTTTTTGTGAAGAATGAGTGGGGACTTCACGAGAGATGGGGGGATTGAATGATCTTCTAGATCCATCGCTGCCGATATCGGAGAATGATATCTTAGCAACTCTTAATATTCCTGACGTAGGAAGCTTGCAACATGAGTTACGTCACATTGGCAAATATACAATTGAAGATAGGATGTTTAAGGTTGGTCTTTCCATCCGCCGGGAAGATCTCGCTCTTCCGTTGAAGAGGTTGAGTAAAGGTGATGAGTAATTCCTCATACTCATAGGGTTCTCTCGAGAAGCGTCATGAATCATGATAACAATGATTCATCTTTACGGAAAAGAAGACTTGTCTTTGAAATGACCACGTCATATATATGTGAGAAGATGCTTCCCCGTTGGCCTCGAGTTTAAGCTTTTAACTCACGATGGGGAGTTCGTTACTCGAAAGCAAATTCACGAAGAGGTATTAAATCACATATGCCGGGGCGTCAACGGGATGAATTTACATTATTTTTATTTCTTTTTGCCTTTCTTCTTTTATAACATTTGTGCTGATTTTTTTTTTTTTTTTAGGTAACTCAATCGTTAGGATTGATGGCTCATCTAGGTGTTGCCTTAGATGAGTGGAAAGATGAATTGTGAAGGTAAAGTATCAGAGTAGTGTGGCGAAAAGATGAATCTTGAGCCAAAGAAGTGGCGACTTTGGAGGATCGGTGGCCAGGGTGTAGGGCGAGCTAGCGAACATGTCGACTTCTCTTTCTCTTGAGTGTCATAGGTGGAAGCGCGCAGTGATGAGCTAATTGAGGCAGGGCAGAGGCTCATGAGATGGAGAAAGAGGCTCAAGGTACTTGCGGTGGAAAAGCATTTCTGGTCTTTTGGAGAAAAGCGTCTGATGTCGAAGCGGAAGCAAATGAAATCTCCTTGAAGCGGTGGAGGACTTCAAGAACTCCAACTTATCGTGGTACAATTGAAGACTATGTTTAGGAAGCTCGTAATTATCTACTTGATGTTGAAGTGAAGGACTTGGAGCGCCAATGTTTAGCGGAGGGCTTCATCCAGGGGTTCACGAAAGAGTTAATTGGTACATCATAAGCTAGAGCTAGAATTGAGGATATATCTCTAGCCAAGCATCGAAGATCTTGATTGAGAAGATGAAGAGTTGTGAGTGGGCTCAGGAGGATCTCTAGTAGTGAGGCGTTGATATCATGCGTGTCGATTGTAGATGTCTTTTACTTTGTTGTTTGTTCATGTGTTATTAGCGTGTATCGAGATCTTGATTCTCTCTCTTATATGTATTAATCTTTGTTGATGATATCTATGTATATTTTTATTATGATTATTATTTTTATACCCGCTTGTTCTTACCCATGCAGGGTGATTGGTGAATATCATTTGGCGTTGTATGTATGCAATTGGATCCACAGGGATTTTGACTATCAAGGTTGTTCATCGAGTGTTACTCGATGATGTTAACGTATGGAAGAGGTGGTGGGAAGTCCACCAAGGACCTCTTAACCTTTCTAGGTTATTTGTCGAGTTTTGCTCAATGACATTAACGTATGGAAGAGGTTCGATCAAGTCCCCAGATTGATCATGTTAGATTGAGATATAAGCATGAGTGTATATTTCTCAAGTGGGGAAAAAAGGAAAAAAAGAAAAACATCTGGTTAGAATAAAGCTACAAATTCACTTACTTTGATAAGTTCGATACAATCATAAGACACGGATATGAGCTTGAGAAAATGGCAACAACAACAATAATAACAACAACAAGTCTATCCCATTAAGTGGGTGGGGTATACGAGGATGAGATAAACTAAAAGTTGCAATAATTATGCAATAAGAGTTCTTGATAATATTTTGAGATTCTTAGCATTCAAGTTAGGAGTTTTTCCTTCTAGATCCTTGAGCTTGAATGTTCAGCTTGCTATAACCACATATGGACCATCCAGAGGTGAGAGTTTATTGCGTTGAGGGCCTTTGCGCACGGCGAGACTTAGAACCAAGTCAGATATTGGATGAGGTTTTACTCTTCTGTTGAAGTGGCGAGCTACCCTTTGGTGATAGGAAGCGGTCAGTAGAGCCATGTCACGAGTTTGGGAGTAGGTCAGTCTTTTAGAAGTTTTTCTTCATTGCTACCATGATCGAAAAATTGGACTCTTGGACTTGGAACCCCGATATCCACTGGTATGATAGCTTCTGTACCGAAACACAAGTTATATGGCGTCTCACCGGTTGGGGTGCGCGATGTAGTGCGGTAAGCCAGAACATTGGAAAGCTCATCAACTCATTGCCCCGACCTTCTCGAGGCGTGTTTTAATCCTTTGAGTATAGTCCTATTGGTAGCTTGGTGCGCGTTAGTTTGTGGATGTGCCCGTATCGCGGTGAATGTGAAGATCTTTGCAAAAGGGCTTTTCCGATAAATTGAGTCCGTTGTCGGTGATGATCTTCACGGGAAGACCAGAATCGACCTATATTTTCCAAACAAATTGTTTAGCGTTTGCCTCAGTGATTTTGGAGTGGTTGCTTCCACCCATTTAGTGAAGTAGTCGGCTAGAATGATGAACTTTCTTTGTCGATCTTTGTGAAAAGGTCCCATTATATCAATTCCACAGCAAAAGGCCAGCGGGCTTTGAAGAGATGAGAGCTCATGTGAGCGTGAGGAAGGTTTGAATCAACGACAACTAGCATTTTTTGGTGAAGGCATCTTGTTTCACGGCCAATAGAATCCTTGCCTTATAATTTTAAGCTGGCGCCCTTCCTCTAGGTGTTCTCCACATATTCCAGTGAACCTCTCTTAGCATAGTCGACTTCGATGGTGGAAGACACTTGAGGTATGGCAGAAAGCTTCGTTTATATAGTTCACCTCAATAACAAAGTTTGCACTTGTCTTGGGAGTGGCGTCGTGGGTCTTGGGAGGCTTCCTTCTTGCAGAAAGACATGATGGGGTCCATCCAGGGTTCCTTCACCTCATCAATCGTTTGTATTACCGGTCCTTGAATCTTGGGGAAATATATTTCTTCAATATGCTTTCTCTTGAATAGATCTCCGTAGCGGACATAGCAAGCTTAGCGTCACTCAGTATTTTTCTCCGGTATGGTGATTTGATGCCTTAAGATGGGCAAGGAGCGACTTCACCAAGTCGGCGTGTGTGCCAAGAGGGTTGTGGGTAGTTACCCTCGACTTGAGGCGACAAGCTGAGAGTCAGTATGGATTATTAAGTCTTGCGCTTCGCAGTCGATGGTGAGTCTCAACCCTGCGATGAGGGCCTCGTATTCAGCCATATTGTTAGTTGCAAGAAATTTTAAACGAAGTCCATACTCAAGGAATTACGGGAAATAAGTAAGACTCGACTCGGCGGATTTCTGAAGCTCCATCAACATAGAGTCCATTGAGGAAATAAAGGCGTGTGATAGACATATCATTTGGAGTTGGGCGGTGCATTCCACTATAAAGTCTGTATTTGAGACTTTATGTCGTCGAGGTAGAAAATGTCAAATTCTCCCAATTCCCTTGACCACTTAATTAATCTTCCGGATGCTTCCGGTTTACGTAGGATAGCTCTTAATGGTAGATTAGTGTAAACCGATAGTATGAGCTTGAAAGTATGGGCCAATTTTTTGAAAAACTAGCTAATGTCATCACATCTGCAGTGGATACGACTTTCTATATCGAAAGTATTTTTCGGCGTAGTAAATTGGTCGGTTGTATCCCATTTACTTCGTATCAAGGCGAGCTTGGAGAGGGCAAGATATAAGTATAATATTTCTCCTTGAATAGGCTTAGGCAGTAGGGGAGATGCTAAGTACTCTCTTAGTTGTTCAAAAGCGATTGACATTCATGGGTCCATTGAAAATTATTATTTTTGCTCCTTTTAATATTAAAGAATGACAAGTATTTATCCCAAGCGAGCTAAGAAAGCGAGATAGGGATGATCCATTTAGGCGTTGAACTTCCTTGATATTCTTTGGAGGGGTCATATCTCGAGAGCCTTAATTTTTTGAGGTTGGCTTCTATTCGATGGGTTACCATAAACCCGAAATTTTCCGATGTAACTCAAAGGCACATTTGGTGGGGTTGAGCCGTATGTTATAGCGTAGAAGAAGATTGAAGCGCGTTCTAAGTCGAGATATGTTATGATTCTTCGGGCTTTTACCAACATGTCATCCACGTATACTTCCATCGTCTTTAGGCCTTTGAAAACCATATTCATAAGACGTGAGGTAGCCGCGCATTTTTAACGGCATAACTTGGTAGCGGTATAAACCTTTATATGTTTGAAATCTTTGTGGCTTCTTCATCCATTGGGTCCATTCTTATTTGGTTATAGCGAGTAAGCGTCAGCGAGCATTTGATGGCGGGCGTAGCGTCGACCAATTGGTCAATTCGGGGAAGGGAAGCTATCTTTTGGGAAGCCTTGTTAAGGTCGTGTAGTCAATACACATCCTCCATGTTCCATTTATTTTCTTAACCATGATAACATTTTAGCCATATAGGGTAATATACTTCGTATGAATAAGAGCTTGTTAACTTCATGCTCAATAGCGGAAGCGTCGGTGCAAACTCAGCTTCGGATGATCGGTTTGGATGTTGGATTAATCTTGAGGGAGTGCATGATCACAGGGTCAACCCCGGCATATCGGTCGGACTCCAGTATGTCTTGATTTATCAGAAATCTACGTTTTCTCTTTGTTCCTTTGAAAGCGAGGATCCTTACTTTCTTCGTAGTGGTTGGTCATCGATAATGTAATGGAGAGTAAATCTTCTACGGTGATACTTTGTGGGGTGCTCCTTCATCCAAAATTAAAATCTTCAATGCTAAAGGTCACGGAAGAGGCGTGGGCGAGCTTGTCGAGGTAACATGATTGCCACTTGTTGATTTCCACACTACTCCAACTCCAACGATTGGAAATTTCATCTTAAGATGAGATATTGAAGTGATTGCACCAAAGATTGATTGGAGGGCCTTCCAAATATAGCGTTATAGGCGACTTGACCACCATAAATTGGATTGAATGAGTCACTTGCAGAATTCTCAGAACAACGGGAAGAGTGATCGTCCCTTCTACTCGTATAGGCGGTTGTCAAACCCAGTATAATGGTCTGCGGTTGGAGCTTTTCCTACGAGGCCCATGCTCGAAGCGTGGAGTAAAATAGGACATCGGAACTCCACTATCAACCAAAATCCTTTTAACATTATAACATGGGTCACCGATCCCGCGATGACAAGTGGATCTTGATGAGGAACATGGACCCTTCGTCGAATCATTAAAAGTGATGGAATGATCGATCGAGATTTCTTTAACTCGGCCCGAAGCGGTGATGAGATTCAATTAGATAATGGTCCTCAGGATGTGTCAATCTCCCCAACCGTAGATGATCGCTGATGCTTCGCGGATGATTGTCCCGCTGCCCCCCGCTGAGCCGGAAGTTTGATGGCACTTTTCTAAATCGACGCAGATATCCTCACGAATGAGCCTTCTACTTCTCTTTGAAGCTGTTGCATGCTTCGCAGGCTGTCCCCGATGAAAGTGGCAATATTGCTTCTTATTTCCAATTTGGTTTACAATTGTGGCTATTTGATGATTTCTTCATCTCGAATAGCCATTAGAATGTTAACATGAGATGAATTACGCGAGTATTCCTTCTCCAGTCGTGGTTCACGCCGGTATGGGGTCGTGGAGATCCCGCTGCCTTGTTGCCTCTTTTGATGTGACGACGGTCCGATTCTCCCGACACTCTTACGCTTCCTATAGATTGAATCGCTCATTTGATAGCCTCATGGCAGAGAGAACCAGAAATACCAGAATGATCTTGCATTAATGATGAGTAAAAGGTCCCTGAGCCTCCAAGAAAAACTCATCTTAATAATTCACCCCTGATTTAAAGCTTCTAAGGAAAACCTTGGAAGTATTCTTAAGTGATTCACCTTCATTTTGACCTAATGCCGAGAGATGAGAGGAGTCTTTGATGATCCTTCGCCTGCAATGAAGATTTTGACGAAGTTCATCAAAGGTATGGATAGATCCCCTCGGAAGAGAGAGAAAGCGCGGGGCTTGTCCCTCGAGAGTAATGGAAAGACCGACAAAGCAGATGTCGAGTCACGATATGCATGATGGTCCCGTGAATGGTCGGTATGTGTCAAGGAGAACTCCATCATAAGGGTTAATGCTTGAAGCTTAAAACCCTACCTGGGATGAAGAATATGTCAAGAAGTGGGAAGACTCTTGATAACTACCGGAGAGAGAAAATATGATTCCCGCCTCTTTGTGATGGAGTTCTTCTACCAAGCTGTAATTAGACGATAATAACATGGCGAAGGTTCAAGTGAGAATGCGCCACCAATAATGCGAAGTGGTTGAGCCGATGATGATGGATGAACCGGCGAAGGACAAGTTCAAGATCACGATTTGAGGTGGTGGAACCGCCTAGAGAGAGATATTATCCTCCCAGTAATAATCGATCTTGGGGTGGTGTGTTTGCCGATGGAGGTTGTTGTGTTCCTCATAAAAGTCGGATCATCTCATTTGAGACTCTTCCATTCCTACGACAATGCTCTTCTAAAGAGATTCTATCGTGTCTCGCCAACAGGTCATGCCCATTGTGGGAAGTGGGCGGAAGCTTGACGCCCTGTTCAAGGATTTTTGAATGACGAGTGAGAGAGGCTCCGCAGCGAAGATCATGCCTATTGGCCATAATGTAGTGTAAAAGTATGATTGAGGAGTCTATCCCAGGCGCCAAACTGCTATGCGTCGGAAGACCGGGCCATGAGAGTGAAAGTTTACTTTACTTTGTTGATTAGTGACACACACGTATTTAAAGAGTGAGAGAGAACTCCTAAGTTTTAACGTGAGAAACCTCAAAAAGAGAGGAAAAAAATCACTTTGGCCCGGACAAAATATTCCACTATGTATATACCTCGAGAATCATCTTTTCCGATATAGCGGGTTACAAGATGATTATCTGAGAAAGAGGCGTATGTAACGGCCAGATGTTACTAGTTGCTGGTGGCGGCGGTGATGGCTGGTGGAACTTGAAGGTGGAAATGCAAGTCTCGTCATTTCAAAATTCCAGTCGAAGCATGAATCTTGAAGGGCAAAGGCAAAATTTGATCCAGTCGAAATCAATCGAATCTACGAACATCTTCGGAAACTTTGGAACATGAATTAAACCTCAGAATGATCATCAAATATAGGTATTTATAGTCAAATCGAGCATCTCGACGGGCAGATCTATAGCCTAAGATCTCTGAATTCAGCCTCATTTGAGCATCAATTGAAATACATCGAATGATCAAAATGAATCGTCGAGGCGTCGATGGGAGGAGTGGTTTGGATTTTCCATGTATTTACAAGGCGCCACTCCTCAATCTATAAATAGCCCCTCTTACTCCATGAGGGGGACACTGGGAGGCTAAGTGAAGAAGGAGAGAAGCAGGAAGGAGGAGAGAGCTCCCGAAGCTTCGAAGATCCCCAGAAGATGCACCAGGCGGTCATCAACCACCACCGTCGGCGCCACGAATCCGCGACCCTGGTCGTCATCTAATCGCTGTCGTTCATTGCATTTACGCGAAGTTCTTCTATATTTCTAGAAATTGTTCTGCATTTCACACGGTTCTAGCGGTCCTGATCACCCTTTTATTTACTGACCAACACTGACAAAGTCGTTGCTCTTGTTGCTCTTTGTATACCATTTTGTAATCTGTTATGGAAGATTACTTGCAGGCATATACATAGAACATTTCTTTGGGCAAGTGATTTTCTCTCTTTAGAGGTTTTCCGCGTTAAAACAGGAGTTCTCTTCACTCTTTAAATACACATTGATATCAATCAAAACAAAGTCTTTCACTCTACAACCACTCTTAGCCTGCTATGTCCCTTATGTGAAGGTAAACAGGAAATCCATTCGAAATCGTGGAAACCTAATGCTTGTCCATTTTCATTTTCAATGGCAAAAAAAAAAAAAAAAGGCTTCTTTTGACACTATCTTTCTTGAGGGCATTTGTGTTTTACAGTCTGTCTCAATTTTGGCTAATCTTGAATATTTCAATGACTTTATATGTTGGAATGAATTTACAACATGTTTAAAAATGAATTGACCACATAAATGAAATCCTTAAAATTCAAAAAAAAAAAAAATGAAATCAGAAAAATTTAAAAAATCATAACGGTCATTCTTATAGATCCAACGGAAACTAAAAAGAAGTATTCTCAAATAGGATACAAAACTCTTTTTAGTTCTTCAGAAGACCTCGACGAATGTGATTTCGTCCCCAAATATAGCATTCACCAACCTCGCAAAAGAATATAAGTTCTATGGAGTCTTCATAATATGAGATAGGGTAGTTCACTTTACATGATAGGATAATAGAGCACTTCACTTGCCCTTTGTATCTAATAAGGCACTTCAATCGATCTTGCAGGAGGAGAATAGGGGCTTTCACTAGGCCTCGTTGAAGAACTTAAGATCCAAGAAGAGATGGTTAAGAGATAAAACCCTTCGCCGAAATCTTGCCAAATGAAGTTTAAGACTGTGAAAATCGCTCTAAATTTCTGGGAGAGGATGGAAAGAGTGGCTAGAATAACAGAGTGGACCAGTGGTAATTTTGGGAAGAAAAATAAGGTTTGTCTGTTAGGTTAGTAAATAAGATAGTTTAGATGTTAGATATGTAAATAGTTAACAATTCTATAATATATGCTTAAATCCCCTAAAAAAGTTATGCTCGAGTTTAACTCAAGTTTGTTCACAAGCTAAATTGAGATTAGAATTATCAAATATACTAACAGCAACCCATTTAATCAAATAATTGATCTTTACTTAAACTTGTTCCCGAGCAATTTGTTCAAAAATATACATGAGCAGTATCAATTAAAGCTTATTATATCTAAACAAATCAAAAAAATAATGATATTTTTCACAACCAATACTTAATCGAGCTTTAATTGAACTTTTAATAAACTTTAAACAATCCTGTTCATAAACATAAATAAATGGAACAACTTTTCAAATTTGTTCATATAAAAATATAGTATTTATCAAAATATTTAAGTTATTTAATTAATTAATCAAATAATCATAAAAGAGTTTTAATCAAATGGAGTCATGAGCAATTTATTCTTTTCAGGCCTATTTCTCTCACCACTAATCAAAGTACGGGAATGGAGATGCTGTACAAAGAAATCGCAGCTGGGCGGTGGGAAAACACCCAAAATAGGACCCAGATAAGGACCACCTAACAAGCTAACCGCATGTCCTACCAAAACAAATGGGCCGTATGCTGGGCCATCTTGTCGGCCATCACTGGTATTCCAAAAATAGGCCCGTCTGTTCACACTCCAAAACAATCCTAAAGCGTGCAACGCAGGCCAAAAGCACTAGATAGGTGATTACTTTCATTTTATCACGTGGGCTATTTTATTTATTTATTTTTTTCAAATTTGGTACTTAATTAATTGGCTGAAAATAAAAAAAACAAGAAGAAAATAAAATTGCCTGAAATGAAATTGGTTTTTACTTTATTATATAATTAAAATCTAATAAAAAATAAAGTTGTTTCTTATGAGTATGTGGGTTATATTGATGATATCTTAAAATTTCTCTTTTTTTTGCTGAAGTTGAGTGAAATATAGTTATTAAAAAGAAAATATATTTATGTATCTTTATTAGAATTAAATACATTTTATTTATATTCTATTAACTTCTAATAAAATCTACATCTAAACAATGCGGGGGCAAGGATTTTCACGGCTTCTCGGGCCGACAGAAGCTCATGGGCCGTAAGGACGGTTCAATTGCGGCGGAGCTGGATTCTGGGGCTGGGCTGAGGCCGACCATATCTAAATAGGAGATCCCTGTCCCTTCCTTTTTGGGCTTCGAGGATTTCGTACATTGAACCCGGGCAAATAAAATACGTGGCAAGAAAACGGCACACGTGCGTGCGTCCGCTTCTATGCCTTTCCGTCATTCCGTGTTGCTGAACTTTGACAGGTGAAGCTATGATGAAAGCATAAAAAACCTACGCTCCTTTTCACACGTGTGCAGTCGGCTGCTGCACATGTGTGAAGAGCAGTAGAGGGTTTTTTTTTTTTTTTTCTGGTGAGATTTGGGTCAGATTATTAGGTATCAATGGTGGGATTGATTTGATTGAAATTGATCGGATCAATAGGTTGACGAGCAGGTTATTAAGCGGGTCAAAACTTTAACTTCGATTGACGAATGATCTATTATATATATATTTTTTAAATCAAGATCGAGTTAAATTCGAGTTCGTGTGTAAAAATTGGGTCAATTTGAGTTCAATTGATTTTTAGTCAAATTGAGTCAATTTGGGTTGGAGGTCAGCAGGCGAAAATCAAAGCCAATTTCTTCAACCCAAACCCAACCCAAAAATTTTTAAGGTCAACCTGAACCTAAATTTTTCGAGTTGGGTTCGTGTCGAGTTATTGTGTCGAATCAATTTTTAACACCCCTAAACCTCATGTAGTCATGCGAGCATTTCTTTCATACATCTCTCTCTCTATCTCTCTCTATCTCTCTTTCTTGTCTCTCTCATATTAGAAATAAAAAAAACTATATATATAATTGATATGACCCAAACATTTTAGAGCACAAATCTTGATCAAAAGCAGTATCAATTGGCGGTGAGATCAACTTAAAATATCCTTGGAAACTCGGGATGTCGGTTAAATCCCTAAATAACTCTCAAACATGGAGTATTTATAGTCAAATCGGCGTTTTGACAACCAGAATCTAACGAGCTAAGATCTTATAATTGACTTCATTTGAGCATTCAAATACACAAAATACATCATATGATCAAAATTAGCATGAGCGTCGATGGAGAGTGGTTGGATTTTGCATATATTTATAGAGATGTCTCCTCCAATCTATAAATAATCCTCATTCCTCATATGAGAGCAGCAAGAGAGATGAGAGAGCCGCGAAGATCCTCCAAGCAATCGTACCACTTTCGGCCGTCGGCCTCGCCATCGATCCTCGGCCGTCAACCTCTCGGTCTCCATCATGATGACCTTCATCGTTGTTCCTCATTGTTTCATTCGTACTCTGCTAATTGTTACCACGAATGTGACTAGTGTTATTCCTTTCTCATATACAATTCGTAATCCGTTATCGGAAGATTTTGTACTTTGAAAGCAGATACATAGTGGAAGCTTTTCTTGAACTGTGCGTGATTTTTCCCTCTTTTGAGATTTTTCACGTGAAAATTTAAGTTTTCTTCTTCACTCTTTAAATAATTATGTGTGTGTCTTTGGATTTCCAGGCTAAAGTAAACTTTTCTCTGAACTAATTTTCTACCTGATAGTTTGGTGTGCGGAAACTAATTCATTATTTCATCTTGTATGGCGTGTTTCCCAAAACCCCATCGAGTGGAGCATTTCAAGATTTTAAGGAATGGCGAAGAATGAAGATTCATCAAACTCAGTTCCTTTAGATTTTGGCCAGCTGGGGCAACTCTGCGAGAAGATGCATTATGGTAAAGCATCTAATTGATTACCATCCCAAGAAACAAGTCAAAGTTGGATGATATTTCAACATTGAGAAGAAATATAGTTTTGCAAATTATGATTTTCCAATCATACTCATGGAAAAACAATACCAGGGTTAAGGATCAACTTTGGTTACAACCACAAACGGATGTTTTAATTCGACCTCTTCCATACAGGTTAACGTCATTGGGTAACACTCGACAACCAACTGAGATAAATTAAGGTCCGGTGGACTTCCAACCTACAGTTAACTCTGGGTAACACCGACAAACAACCTCGAATAGTCAAAATCCTCGGATTCAATTGCGTCCTCTTCCATAGTTGGCGTCATAACACTCGACAAACAACCTAGAATAGGTCAAAAGGTCCTTGGTGGACTTCCCGACCTCTTCCATACAGTTCGTCTGGTACATCGACAAACAACCCAGTTGGTCAAAATCTTGGAGATTCAATTCGACCTCTTCCATACAAGTTAACGCGTCGCCGGGTAACACTCGACAAACAACCCCGGATAGGTCAAAAAATTCGGCGGATTCAATGCAACATCTTACGCAGGTTGCGCGTCTCGTTGCGTCATCGAGTCACACTCGACAAACAACCCTAGCTCAAAATCCAGGATTCAATGCAACCTCTTCGAGGTTGCGTCGCCGGGTTGCGTCAGCCGAGTCACACTCGATAAACAACACCGGATAGGTCAAAATCCTCGGCGGATTCAATTCAACCTCTTCCGTTAACGTCGCCGGGCACATATTTGAATGAGTCAAAATTTCCAGCGGATTGATTTCAACCTCTTCCACAGTTACGCGTCATCGAGCAAAGACTTTGACAACCCGGATAGGTCAAAATCCTCGGCGATTCCATTCAACATCTTCCATACGAGTTGCGTCGTATAGACAATAACAACCTTGAAGGTCAAATATTCGGATTCAATTTGATCTCCATATAGGTTAACGCGCATTGAGTCACTCTCATAAACAATCTCGGATAGTCGAAAGAAAAAAATGGCAATCTCCGTAGGTCGCCCATCATAGCGGTCGCGCCGACTACCGGTCAAGTATTCGGCTTGGCGTCGGCCGTCGCATTCGCTGACCACCCGTCGGCCGCTGATGGGCAATTTTCACCGGCACATGCGGGGTCATCCCATGCGATACCATTCGTGCGTCCATTCACTCGCCATTCTATTCTTAGCCACCTCGTCGGACTACCGCGGCGGTCGCGCTAAACGTCCCAGGTTATTCTGTGCCGATTCACACTGCGTCGTGGTATATCATGCTGGTCGTACCGCGATCATTAATCCTTGCGATGGCCGATCACCCGGCGTCCTCTGCCGTGGGTCATCCCGTCACTGGGCGCCGATGCCCGTCGACCTAAATCGCCGTTGCTACGCCAGTTGCTGGCCGTGCCGTCATGGATCCGTAGCGGTCACCGGTTATTCTGCAGGCTACCCGTCGCGGCGCCGACCACCGTCGTCGGTCAGCCGACATAACCGTCCATCGGACAATTTTTGGCGGTCATCTGCGGCATTCGGGCGCCGTCGCCATCGTCGACTATCGCGTGCGGCCTGCGGCCACCTCAGGTCGGCCCACCACCATCGTTGGTCCTGGTACTCCGCCGGTCACGCAACCGATTCTGCTGGGTGATAAGGAATGCCGCGTATTAGGCTGCAGGCCACCTCCGGTATCACCGTCGCCCGGTGCACTCGGCGCCATTAAGCCGCATTCTGATCGCGGTCATTGCCGACTTCTGTCACGCCACGCATCGCTGTCCGTACAGACCGCGGTCATACCAGCGTCGGTCGCGTGACCATCCGGGTTATGCCGTCGTTGGTTATCCTGCGACCATCCGCGGTCCGCGCGACCCATCGCATCATTGCATCACCATCGACAGTCGCTTATGGATGATCGCTTTCCCGGGCCGGACGATGCAGTGATTGATGCCTCTTTGAAGCGCGAACCCGGCTGTATGCGTGGGTCTTGATCTTCAAACCCGGGCGGTCCGAGCGAAATTGATTCGCCTCTTTCGGTGAAGCGTAAACCGATGTATACACGGGCCTGATGCCATACGGAACGCGATTGCCTCCGAGGGAAAAGCTGGACAAGGCGTATGTCAGCGCGGTGCCTTCAAACCGGATGGTTAGATGGTATAGTTGACTCTCTTTGGTAAAACTATAGACACGCGTATAGGGCCTTGATGCCCTCAAACCCGGACGGTCCAACGGTATAGTTGGCCTTTTCTAGAAAACTATAAACCACGTGCCACGGGCGTAACTTGAAACCACGGTGAAGGAACATTGATTCGCGAGGAAAAGCGGACCATATGTATGGACCTTGATCGCCCAGGGCGGACGTTAAAGTCTGATTGACACCTCTTTCGAGGCTGGACGACATATGTACCGCGGGCGGTGCCTCTCGAACCCGGGGCCGGTCAGTGATGCAGTTGATGCCTCTTCGAGGGAAAACTGAACCGGCGGTACCGGGTGATCTCCTTCAAGCGGACGGTCAAGCGAGTATAGTTGGCGCTCTTTCAAAGCTGAATACGATATATCTGCGAGCCTTCCTCGAATGACCTTCTCTCAAGGTGTCTTCTCCCAGCCTGGGGTTTTATATACCCATGGGGTAAAAGGTCAAAAGTCAAAATCGCTCAAAGCGTCAAAAGCGCTCAAACGGGTGAGCCGGTAGCAACAGAGGCGTTTTGCATGAACCTGGAGTCTTAGAGAAGCGTCTGCCTTCAGTCGCTGCCGCATTAGCCCGCCATCCGCTCGACCCGCGTTCGGCCCAGCCGCCTCCGCGTCCGTTCCAGTCATTCGGCGCCCGCGTGACCAGCAGACTGCGTTGACCGGCCGTAGCGAGACTGCGACCGCACATATGCCATGTGGTATGGTGCGCTGAGTCGCGCGCTTCAGCCGCTGGATTGGCTCGCCCGCGTGTCATGGCGCCCATGAGCGCATGACTCATGGCTCGTTCGCCGGATGAGTGCACCTCAAAATCTCTGCATGCGCCTACACACATCGTGGCCATGGATCCACTTAAGTGATAATCTTGTGTTCATGAAGATCTTTCAAAATGTATGGTTAATGGAGCAAATTTCATTGAAGAATGCTATTTTCAAATATTTGGCATATATATTTTTGGATGGTTGAAATAATATCATCCAAAAATAGGGGGCAACTGATATGACCCTGAAAATTCCACTAGTCAAAGCATGAATCTTGATGCCGAAAGAAAGCTGGTCCGAAATTGAAACTGGTCGAGATCAAGCACTTAAAATATCCTTAGAAACTTTGGGATGTCAATTAAATCCCTAAATAACTTTCAAACATGGAGTGTTTATAGTCAAATCGAGCGTCTCGACAAGCCAGATCTAACGAGCCCAAGATCTCATAATTCTGACTTCATTTGAGCATTCAAATACACAAAATACATCATATGATCAAAGAAATCGGCGTAGTGTGGTGGAGTGATTGATTTTGCATGTATTTACGCCTTCTTACCTATAAATAGACTCATTCCTCATGAGGGGAGCGAAGAGGAGAGAGCCCTAAAGCTTGAAGATCCTCTAAGCACAATCACCACGGCCGGTCGTCAAAACGCGCAGCCGTGGCCGTCGTCGATCGCCATGCTGATCGCTTCAATTAATTCGGGTCTTCATCTGGCGTCGGGCCGTTGTTGTTATCATTTTATATAGATTGTTATCGCAGCTATTCCTTCGTTGTTCTTCTTATCTGATTCGTAATCCGTTATCGGAATATTTTGTACTCTAAAATATATACATAGTGAAAACTTTTATTCGGTGCACCGTGGTTTTTTTCCTCGTTTTGAGGGTTTTCACGTGAAAATTTCTGTTTTTGTTCATTTCTTTAAATCTGCGTGTGTATCAATTTCGTAAAAAGGCGTAAACTTTCTTATCCCTGATTTTTTAGCACGTAACAACAATCTAAATTTTAGTATTAATTTATATAATATTCACATTTTTAAATCACATTAAAAATGCTATTAATATTAATTTATCTATCCGGCCACCAACTCATGAAGTCACCTGGATCCAAAAAGCAAGCAGGGCTGTGTTAATTAATCACGGACACAAATAGCAACAGGAGCCAATAATAATAATTAATAATTAATCATAGAATAAGCAGATATAGCTATTAATGAAAGCGACAAAGCCTTAAACTTTATGGCCTGAAAGAAGGACACGTCTAACCATTCTGATAACGACGAGTGGTAAAATAATTTAATTAAAATATTTCTATTTATTTAAATATAATAATAATAAAAAATAAGGAGAGAATGTTCAAAAAAAAAAAAAATCTGAAGCAAGAATAACTAATTATTGTATTTATATATGATACTAATTAGAATTAGTCAATACCAAGAAATAGAAGTTTCTCCACCTTTGAAGAGCCTATTTTGGATTATAAATAAATTGAGCCGAGTCGTCTATGTGCGTGTTCGAGTTCAAACTTTTTTTATCGTTACTGAGTTTGAGCTCAATTCGAGCTTTTTAGGATGATGTTCAAGCTTAAGTTTGTTTATCGAGCTCGATTCAAATTGGATTGTCAAGCCTGTAGCGATAGCTTACTTAATGAAATAAGTGCTTTAATCAAGCCTTAATCAAGCTTATTCTAGAATAACTGGTTGAAAAATATACATGAGTTGTATCAATTAAACTTATCAAGCATAAAAAAATAAAAAATTAGACAATACTGTTCACAAATAAGTCTTAATTGAGCCCCTTAAACAAGCTTGTTCACGAGCTTCAAATGAAATTATTCATGAAAATAAATGAACTGAACAATATGCTATTCAAGATTATTTATTTAGCAATCTAGTTTTTACAAAAATATTTAAACTCGTTCAATTGGTTAATCAAATGACGGAGTTGAGCCACACGTAGTTTGTCAAACGCTTAATCCAGTTGCCGCCCAAGCCTATTATCATGCAATAGGATGACCCCAACTATTATCAATAAAACTAATAATAATATTATTACTAAACGATTATTGAAACTATTATCGTTTTTTTAACGGATAATATTTTTTATAATTATTTCAATATAATAGAACAAATTATTAAAAACTCTATATGATAAAAAAAATAATTAAAAAACATAAAAACATAAAGACAAATAAAATATAAAAAACCTGCAAAATCAAATAATACAGAAATTATGTCAACTCATACATCAAGAGACATTTTAAGTGTGAACGACATAAATTCTGCTGCTAACTGTAACAGTTGGGATTGATCTTAACAACTTCGAGTATTAATGCAAGCTGCCAATGGATAAATGTGTATGCCGAGCTTTGGTGGCGAGTAGGACCAATCTTTAGCTAATTTTATAATTCTTCCGTAAGTACAAAAATCTTATGAAACAATCCTTATTAAAAAGAAAATTCGAGAGAGACCTCAAAATCTGTTTGGCAATTTTTTTTTATAGATAATTTTAAAAAACATGAAAAATCATATATATATATATATATATATATATATATATATATATATATATATATATATATATATATATATATATATAAAATTTTAAATTAAATTATAATCTTAATTAGAAAATTAGGCGAAAAAAATTTAACAAAATAGCGTCATCCGTTGAGCGGATGGGCGTCAACGTGACATCGCGACGGACGGCTCGTCCATAATTTTTTTAATAAAAGCGGGGCATTCTGATTATTTGCTCATCCGTCTATCGGAATTGGGCGAGCTTGATATCGTTGGAATCGTAACAAAATTTTCCACAACTTTCATGTTGACCAAAAATTACGATTTTGGCCCGATCACAGCAGTTTGAATCTTTAAGCTAGACATAATTTGTTGAGCGAGCCTTTTTTACATATAGGACTCATCTGGTGTTAGAATCGATCGAGCTTGGTATTGTTGAAATCATAAAGAAATTCTCCACAACTTTCATGTTAATCAAAAATTACGATTGTGGCCTGATATTGGTGTGCATTTTTTTAAAAAAATTTGATTGATGGTGTGCCTTTGCTTTTTATTTTTTTTATTTTATTTAAATCAATTTATTTGTATAACAAATTTGTCCACCTTCAAAATTAAGGTTGGTTCTGTCCGTGCCTAGGGCTAGCATGTGTTTAATCAATGGTGATATCAAAATTTATATATATATTTTTAATTTCATGAAAATTTTATGATAACACAATGATTTTGAAAATTAGATTGAACATTAAACTAAAAAAATGTTCAAAAATTCAAAAATTCAATCTAGATTGAACTAGATGATATAATGAATACTAAAATTAAATTGATATGATTTATATGACGTAATAATGATGTAATATATGCCATGTCCTTGTGGAACCATTTTGATATTTTTTTTTCTCATAATAATGTTCTCCATGGATACTAATGTGGGCTCCAAAAAGTCACCACCGACCTCTTTGATGAAAATAGTGTTTAAATGTGTTGGTGTAATTTTCAAAAGACATATGAAATAGTAGATATGACACTACCTAGAGATTTCATCCTCATTTGGTAAGGACTTTAGATCGGTTCAGGTTTTCTATGGGCCTCATAAGCGTTAATTACCCTCTCGATAAGTGAGAACTTTCGATTAAGAGGCAGTCGTTAGAATCGTGGCATATAACAACATGTAGAGTTTTAGAATTTAAGATATGAAATTCATCATTATATCTTAAACCGGATGGTTGGGAGAATGATGGCGTGCGTCTAGATCCCATGGTTCATCATCCGGGCGTCAGTTCTTATACTTAGTTAGAGGAGGTAGTTGACCCAACATGAAGGATCCTCATCGGTAACACATGGGTTCAAGAAATCATATGGACAGGGGTGATGTTTGTCTAATGAGACAAGCTTAAATCTATCTTAGGACGAGGGTTTGCCTATCATTCACAACTCAAAGTAGAACCATTGAGCATATACTATGGTGATCGTAATATAATGAAATTTGGGCCAGCCAAACCACCCGTCGGAGGACTCGTTATAGCTTCATCATGGACTCTTGGCCCACCAGTCGGAGGACAGTCATGTCCTTACTGGCAAGAGATTGATTGAGAGTGAACATAGCGAATACTTGATTTGACATTTCTCTTTGTGAGAGTTTTCTTAGTTTGTCAACTCCGACAAACTGTTGTGGAAGGTGGATAGATTGAATTTGGTTCAAGTTCTTAGTGATAGAGTTTCATTTGAACATTTTTAGATTGATATTTGAAAATTGATTTGAGAAATTGATTAATTTGGATATGTTTAAGATCTTTAGATCTGTGACTCTGTTTAGCTAATAGAAGATTAGATCTCTCTTTGTAATCAATTTTTTTAAAATATTTTCGATTTGAAACTCTTTTATAAGTTTTTAGGTTTTGTTAACCTTCGGTCACAAGACTAAAGCAGAAATTCAGACATCCTCGGCTTGAATTTAAATTGGCATAGTTGGGACACATCTGGTGTATTTTAGAATTTAGTTAGTTTTTTTTGAATTATGAAATTGATTTTGTATTTTTATTTAATTCCAATTTTAGCATGCGCAGTCTTTTCAGTCATTAAAATTTGCACTTGAAATCTCTATGTCCGAACACATGCAAAAATTTATAGTTTAACTAATTTCATTTAATTAATGAAATTATCGCTCTTGAAAATTATAATTAGGATGAAATTCATTAATTTTTGATTAAAGGATGTCCTATGATTTTTATAGATTTTGATTTAGTATCGTCTTCTGTCTGCTTGTACAAAAGGTTGCAAATCCGGTGGCAAAGAAAATATTTTGGTTTAGATTATAGTTTAACACACTTGACACTTAGTTTATTTGTTGAGTTTTTAAATTTCTCTCAATTTGATTATGCTCAATTTACATCAATTTTGATAAGTTATGTCGATTTCACTATTTGTTACTTTAGCCTCATGCTTTATAACATCTATATCTCTACATTCGTATATGAATTATTAAACTCAATTTGGATTCATCATCAGATTTTGAGTTTGTTGCAAGCTTGTTATGAGTTTAACATTAATCCCCCTAATTCCAATTAAAGATTGCCTAATTTTGAGGAATTTACAAGCAAAGAGAACTCACTCATTACATCCCTTTAAGCCATAAAAAATAGCTGTTAGAGTTCGTGAGTTTAATATTAACCTCTCCCAAATTTTACTTAAATTTTAAATGAATATTCTATTCTTTCTAAGATTTGTTTTAAAGGATCTCCCCTTTTTTATTTGACATTATAAAATTAGCTGCAGGTTTTCCTACAAGCGCTTCTAAATTAGTCCATTTCATTCTCCCATTTTTAAGTCAAAGATTTGAAATTTCAAAATTTCGGCGTCGTGTGGGAGGCTGCGGGGTGTTTTGCTTGCTCGAGCCTGCGGCAGTGGTGTCTGTGACACCATAGTTGATCTTTTTCATCTCGTTGCACTCTGTTGAGCACAACGAGGCCTTCAAATATGCAAATAATACACATAATGCAATATATAATCATTCCCTTTTTTTAAGTCTGGAAATTAGATAAAATGACTTTCATTTAGAGGGACATAACAACGGTGGCTTACTCGACACTCGGCGTGAGCGATTCTTGTGACACCTATTTTTTATCTCGTCATGCCTCGTACTGTAGTCTTCAAACCTCCAAATAAACACAAGTATATGTATATATTCACATTCACAAATCCCCACATATTCTGACATATTTTGTGGTTAATTCGATCTTGCAAAGCGAGGTTTATCGATTGAGAATGCAAGATAAAGTGCGATGCAAAATCAAAGACCTCTGGCGGCGATCTTCCGATTCTGATATGAAGATGAAGAGTGAGGAGTCGCGGTCAAAATCGAAGAAGAATTATTCTTCCCTCAGTCTGAATAAGCGAAAAATTTAAAGCTGGCGATTACTCGTCATTTCTTTCGATTCTTGCTTCAACGAAAGCGGAAAATGAAGCGAGGAGTGTGGCATCGAAGGAAGAATTCACATGCTGACGATTTTCTTCCTCGATTCACGGTGCAGTGAAAACGAGATGGGAAAAGGTTGCAGGTTGCTAAACAGTGGGTTGGATTGCGCAGAACGGGCAGGTTTGGGTCAGTTTGAAGGCTAGACGGGCTGTGGGCGGCAAGTTTGAAGGGCTGCAGAAAACGGGCTGGGCCGACGGGCTAGGGGCTGGAACGGGCCAGTCAGGATGGGTTGGCACGGTTCGCGGCAGCGGTTTCGGGTTGGCGGGTCGGCAGTGAGACGCACGGGAGGCAGGTTTGCGCGGGTCTGGCGGGATTCCGACATTGCGGGATTGGGTCGCGGGCTGGGCGCAAAGCACGGGTCGCACAGGCTTCAGCGGACAGGCTCAGATCAGTGCAACAGGTCGGACCGCAGGACGGTGCAGGTCGGCAGGGAGAAGGTCGCGGGTCGGCAGTGAGACACGCACGGGAGCGGCACAGACTGGGTTGCGGGACGCGGCCGGGTTCACGAGACGCGCGCGAGAGGGGAGGCGGGCTTTGTGCCTGCGAGCTCTGCCGGTTGGGATTGCGGGTCGCACGGGATTGCGCCAGACGTGAGCGGGACGCGCGTCATGTCAGTGGCGGAATGACGACGGAGGCGGGCCGGTAGGTTGGACGCGGGCGGTAGAGTGCGCGGTTTCGGTGCGGGTCAGCGGGCTTGGTCGGCGCGGAATGCCAGAATTCCGCTGGAGCGGCGGTGCCGACAACGTGATTTTACGCAAAACGGAAAAAAAAAATCGAAATCGAGAGAAAATCTTGAAAAAGGGGGAGGATTATCTTATTTGCAGAGAAGGGAAATCAGGAGAGAGAAATGTGAGAGAGAATCAGGAGGAAGTTGCTAGAAGTGAAAAAAAATGGGAGGGAAAGTGAAAAAAAATGGGAGGGAAAATTAGGAGAGAGTAGTTTGTTTTTAATTTTATTTTTCAAAAACTGAAAATGGGAGGGAATGGTTAAGCAAGGTGTAATTTTGAAATTTTAAATTAATTCAACTAATTTTAATTTAGGTTTTACTGATAAATCGTATATATATATATATATATATATATATATATATATATATATATATATCAATCGAGTAATTATTATTATGGTTGTAGTTAGCGATCGAGGTGGTTTAATTGATTAATAATTGTTTATTTCGAAATCGCATCTATTTATTTCGATTTTCATGTAGACTAAATAAATTGAGTGAAACGATTGATAGATTACGTGTTTTGAAATGGCCAATCAATTTCGTGAGCGGAAGTGGTTTGTCTTTGCGTCGGCCTATTGATATGCATGCGAGGCGTTGGCCTCGGCGCTTGATGCGGTTCTTAATTTAAGTTGCGATATTTATATCCTGACTAATTTCAATGTTTTGAATACGATGGCGAAGTTTGTTTGTCAATCGAAGGTCATTTGGATTGATTTTGGCGACGTCTAGTGTATTTCACGATTTGCGTTAACACTTCAAATCATTCGATATTTACGCAGGAGTCGAATTGAGTCGAATGCCGTTTGATAGATTTCAATGTTTGAAGCTAAGACAATCAATTTCTAAGATTGTTATTGGACATTATCGCGGCTTCGACTCGATGCATTGGCGTATTGATAACCGGCGTTTAATCGATTAATCGTTAGATTTTTATATATATATATATATATATATATATATATCAATTTTACGTTTGAACGCGAAGAAGTCGTTTATCGTCGGTCATTTCGAATTTAGTGCATTTTGAACCCCGATTTGTGCATTATTGCAAAACGAATTCGGTTTGTGGGCGCTTGACGACTTATGTCACATATGTGGTCAACAACTAACTAAAATTATCTTCTTTTTTCATTTGTAGTAAAATCTCAATTAAAATAATATTATTCGTAAAATTAGCATCATCGGACAATCGTAATTTTGATCAACATGAAAGTTGTGAGAATTACTGATTCCAACAATACTAATTATTGGATGAGTCAGATATAGACAAAAAAAGGCGTCGCTTAAAATTTAAAATTTTTTTTTGCATTCATGCGTTATTATAGAATCGTAATTTTGGTCGATAAAGTTGTGAGAAATTTAACAATTCGATACTAAGCTCGATTAGACAGGATGAGGTAGATATGAGCAAAATCTTCAAGTTTTTTTTTTTTTTAAATAAGGATGAGACGTGGATGTCACGTTGGCGCCAGTTGAACGGATGACTAGACTATTTTGTTAATTTTTTTTGCCGTGACTAATTTGCTAATTAAAATTATAACTAAGCCTAATTTAAAATATTAAAACTAATTTTCATGTTTTTTTTTTTTCATACAAACTGATAAGAGCTCAAAGTCAATTTCATAAAAAAGCTTAATTTATAGAATGCCGACCAAGAGAGAGTGCAAAACCAAACCAAGGAAGCATTGAATACAATTCTCTCTCTCTCTCTCTCTCTCTCTTTATATATATATATATATAGGTATAGACGTATAGTGTTTAGGGTATATATAAGCATGAAGAGATTTAGGTAAAGTTCATCAAACTTCAAATTTGGTGCTGGATCAATAAATTTGCATTAAATTTATTCAGAAACTAAGAGTCTGAAATCAAATCCCACTGGAAATACATCAACCTTATGAGTTTATAGAACATCATCGAAAAGTCAAATTAAATAAATTTTAAAAAACAAGCAGGGACAGTTAATTAATTTCGTCCCTTACATCTCAAAATTCCATAGATTTTCACCATGAGAATCGAGCTCAGTTGACTCATACGCGCTCGCCAGCCTTGGTGGACTCAACAGCATCCCCTCAGCCATATTGACAAGTAATCTCGGCATATCGAACAGCTCATCCTCATCTATAAACCCAATTATTCCCACGTCCCCTCTCCTAATAGCCGCCTCAGCTGCTACCTGCGCTGCCGCTGCTGCCGCCGCCGCCGCTGCCCTGATATCGGTCGGAGAAGCCGAAGCTGGCGTCGGGAGCGACGCTGTGGGGAAATTAAGCACCGCGTCGGCTCCGCGAAGGGCGACCGCGGCTACGTCGTACGCGGCCGCGGCCATCTCTGGGGTCGGGTAAGTGCCAAGCCAGATGCGGCTGGATTTTCGCTGCTCGCGGATCTCTGAAACCCATTTGCCGCTCCGCGGGCGTATGCCGTGATATCCCATGGACATTGGTTGAGTGGAATCGGCCATAAGAGAAATTTTTGTCTGTCGAAGAGGATGAAATGAACAGTAGACGCGCGCCGTCAAGTGTTGTAAGGGAAGATGAGTTGGGTTTTATAAAGTTCATAGGAAAATTGGTGGAGGGGCATCAATTGATTTTCGGAATTGGGATTGGCTGAGCCAGTGTTTGTAAAATAATCCAAGCAATGGAACGGACGTAGTGACGTAAGTAGTACGAGTGCTATCGAATATTTAGTTTATATATGGTTAATCTATAATTATGCGTCATTTAAATTTAAATAAATGACATAGAATTTAACATTTTTTCATCGCGATCGATTAAATTTATTCAATTTAAAATTCAATTAATGCGAAAGATCAAAATTAATTAGAAAATATGGAATCAATTAATGATCGATCCAAAATTAAAATTATTTTTTAATAAATTATGCATATCAAAGTCGAAGCGCCGGCGATGTAAACGACCGTTTGCGAAATTGATCGCGTCGCGTAGAAACGTCGAGACCTATCAAAGCGGCGCCTTCGCGTCGATTCGACAAATGTCGCCGTCGTCAATGTGACGTGCCTGATTTATTTCAGGCCCGGCGCGACTTTGCTCAAACGATCCGATCGTGAAATTGATCGTGCTTCGTTCGGCACAACAAACACTAAAATTGACACCTATTGCTAGGGTTTATTATTAGGATGATTCGTCAAATTTATGTGATTAGGACTAATTATCTTAATTATTAAATTGGTTTGTGCTTCTCTTAATCCCTCTATCTTACGCCGCCTCGATCAAAATGACCCGGCAGCGATTAGAAGAGCGTCTAAAGATCAGCAGGCGTTGACTCTCATTCGACATTTCTCTCTACTCACTCTCATTCGGCTCCTCCTCTCTGATCCTCTCTCGTTTTTCTGCTCTCGGTCTCTCTCTCTCGGCGATTCTCTTCTTCGGTTGATGAAGCTATAGACCGTCTTCTCTCTCGTTCCTGCTTTGGGCCGATCCTCCCTCTCGTAGAGCTCCCTGTGATCCGTGCTCTCTCTGGTTTGAAGCAGAACCCCAGAAACAAGCAGAGGACTCGATCCTTCCTAACTCCTCTTCCAACCGAAACCCAGGTTTACGTTTCAATCCTAAGTTATATTTTGCTATGTGGGATTTTCTTGAAGGAAATGGTTTGATTTATCCTTATCGTTCTATGGTTGGATTACCTTTTTTTTATGCAGAGATGAAGAAATAATGTTGGATTTATGGTGTAATGTGAGTTACTTGACTTCCCTCTATTTGACTCACTTTGAGCAAATCGTGGTCCTTCTCGTGCCTTTGGTTATGATCATCCTACTTTTCATTTGCTATCTTGCTTATTCTCTTTAGCAATATGTATGCTTTTCCCCTTCCTCCTTCCAACCAGATTTTCGGTTATCCGTGGACACAAATTTTTAATAACATTCGGTTATTGATAGTGGTTCTTTAAAATCGATTTAAACCTTGGCAATTTCGCTCTTGTTGTCTTTATTCTTGAACTCGGTGAGCTTCTTCAAGGAAGGCTATACTTGTTTTTTGTTTGTGGGAGTAGTTGCTTCAGTTTTAATGATTATATTTACTCCATGGTGGCTTCTTATGGTAGTATATATTTTGGCAAGCTTTATTAATATACCATTTTTATGTTGTTCACGTGATGAGCATCGATGCCATGGAGGAAATTGCCAAAGCTAGAAAGTAAGCTTGCTGTTTTGCTTGCTATCCTGTTTCTCCTTCATTTTGCCTTTCCTGAGAGGTGAGGATGGCGATCTTTCCTAGTAAAGCTAGAGCTGAAAATCTCAAAGGAGCTTTTACAACCCATATTTTGCAAAATCAAATCTTTATATGATAGTTATATGTAATGAGTATTTTGAGGAATGCTTGTCAAAATATTTTCCTCTAAGGAGAATCAATCATTTTGTTATTTTGAGTATAAGGCTTGCTAAACTTTCTTATCTAAGGGAGAAATCAATTAGCTTGCTGTTTGATGAGATATGATGTTGTTCTTCTATGAATTTCATGCTTCTACTTTGCTTCAATTGATTTCCTGTGAAGGGAATTATATATATATCATGCCTCTTTCATATGCAAGTTGAAATCTTTCAATTTCATGCTAAAATCTGAAAGTAAGGGAGGGATTTGAAGTGTTATGTGACATATATCCTAGAACACATGGGAGATTCTATATTCTTTCACCTATATGTTGAAATCTAAAATTGAAAGGAAGGGTTACCTTACTTCATTGCATGATTAGTTGTTATTATGAAAGCCAAAATGTGAAGGGAGATTCATTTTTAAGATTAATTTCAGATTTTCATATATTTTCAGCAAATGTCCAATATACATATTGCTTTCATGAACTTACTTTGGTTCCAATGCAATGCTCAACAAATCTTGTTTTAAGTATATATGCAAACATGTTCACATGTAAATGCAAGTTTGAAATTTGTGATATAAGCATCTACCATGTTCTCCAACATGATAGGGAAAATGCTATATCATCTACCGTGTGTCTCACATACACCCATACATGCCTTTCATATGGTGCCCTTTCTCATGGCAACCCTCACATGTGGGGAGAGCCAAGATTATGTAAATTTTGTTTATTGCTCTTAATCAAATATACATGCAGCAGCCTTTCTTTTGTTTATATGCAAATGCGAGCTTAAATTTATGATATAAGTACTACCATGTTCTCCAACATGGTAGGAAAATGCTATGCTATCAAAATTGGCCGTGTCTTCACACCCATACATGCCTTTCTTGGCATTGGGCGTGCCTCTCATGGCAACCCCACATGTGGGGAGAGTCGAGGTTGTAAATTTTGAGATTATGCTCATAATCAAATATACATGCCTTTCTTTTGTTTATATGCAAATGCGAGCTTTAAATTTACTTATATACCTACCATGTTCTCCAACATGGTGGAAATGCTATGCTATCAAAATTTTGTATGGTGTCACGACATACACACACATGCCTTTCTTGGCATGGTGCGCCTTCATCAGAACCCCACATGTGGGGAGAGCCGGATGTAAATTTTGATTATTTTGCTCTTAATTAAATATATGCAAGCAACTTGTTTATATATACAAATGCAAGCTTTAAATTTATTACTATAAGTATACTCATATTTCTCTCCAACATGGGAAACTTGTTGTTATGTTATGCTAACCCATACACTTTCGGCATGGTGGGCAAATAAATTGATCATGTGTCTCACGACACTACCATACACGCCTTTCTTGGCGGAAGACCTAGTCCTCAAGTATCCCCATATGGGATGACGGGTCAAAAATTTTCGAAAAAAAATGTGAAATATCTAAGTGTTTAAAGAAGGATTACATGTATATGATTATTCATGCTAAATTTTATTCATCATACTATATCAATTACAAAGATGCTTACCTATGCTTAGCTTAGTTATTACACGAATCTTCATAGATATGACAATTACTTATTTAAAGTTCAAATTCATTTCATTTTATGCCATTACATGAATGGGTGAGAAATAAAAATATGACACTCAATACATGAAAGATACAAGATATGTCATATGTCATTTAGAAACAAATGGCAAGGGCTTCATGCTAAAATGCTAAATGAAATGATTGAGAAGATATTCAAAGTTATCTTATTCATTTGAATGTCTTTAATATGCAAGTTAAATGAAATCTATGACTTTATGAAGCAATGTTCTTTTTGCTTAACCATTTGATTCATGCAAATACTTGAAAGAATCAAATTCATACTCTATAAAATGCATGCTTGATTTGTTAAAAAAAAAGACACATGCTTGATCTATGATAAGTGGTTGAAAGAACTAAGCATATATCATCTAAAATAACAATCACTTAGCGAAATGTGTATTCATATTTTTATGAACGTATTCTCACTTGATACATGCAAGTAAAAGAGTCAATGCATATCGTATAGATAAATCTATACTCGACTCATGATAAATAGTAAAAAGAGTCAACTCATATCTTATTTTGTAAAGACCTTTACTTAATCTATGACAAATTTGAAAGGGTCAAATTCATATTTGACAGAACAGATCTATATATGATTTACAATGTTAAGTATCAAAGCCTATGTTTATAATTCGACATCTATGTCATGTCAAACATCAAAACTTCAACTTAGACATTTCAATGTCCATACAATATTTTAAAGAACAAATACTTGTATGCATATCAAGTATTCAATAGCTTAAATGTTCAAATAGACATATGCAAGCAATCAAATGAAATGAAAGAACATATGCTACATCCTGCTTGGTCTTAGACCGGGTCGTTAACAAAACCTAAAAAATCTAATGATTTTATAAATCTTAGATGATTCTGATTTAAAATGACTAAAGAAATATATCATCATTGTTAATGTATCCTCTCAAATTCAAGTCAAGAAGAAAATTCTCAAACCCGATCCGCTAAGTATAATCTAGAGTCGACAAGATTTGGAGAACGATAGATCTTGAAATAATTAATCTAGATCCGATCCTTTGCAAGAAAATAGTCAGAGTTGACAGGGTCTATCCTTCTCGGTTTGGTCTTCGGACAGGGTCCATGTTAACAAAACCCAAAAATATCGCATCAAAAACGTAAACTTGCAAATTGATACCTACATTTCAACTAGATATTTAATGTGCATACAATATTTTAAAAGAATAGATACTCGTATGTATGTTGAAGTGTTCAAACAATAGGGACATGTGCAAGTTAGATATAAAAAAAATAAAAAATGATGCTATACTTCCTGGGGTCTTCAGTCCCAAGTTAACAAAACCAAAATGTCATAATAAAATTTAAACTTAAATTGAACCTACATTTCAACTACTCATTTAATGTCCATATAATATTTTAAAAGAATGATACTTGTATGTATGTTAAAGTCAAACCATGGACATAAGTTAGGTATAAAACATAAAGATGTTACATATCCCTGCTTTTGTCTTCTGACGGTCCCAAGTTAACAAAACCTAAAAAATAAATTTACATAATCAATGTAATATCTCGGTACAATTTCTAAAAAAAAATATATTAATACAAAATATAATACAATATTCTAAAATTCAAAAGAAAGAAAACTAGAGTGGACAAGGTTTTGAAGGATTATACTTTGAGATAATGAAGCATCATCCTAGAAAATGAGTAGACAAGGTCTCATCATCGATATTAACCTTATAATCGAGAAGGGTAATTATAATTAAAATTTCAATGATAAATGATCATATATTCAAATCTAAAATCAATAATAAAATGATCAAAATTCAAAAAAAATACAAAAAAATATAAATAAAAAAAATGAAATGAAATTAATCATTTAAATTAATACTTAAAAATCAATCCACCCCTCCGAATTGTTTATCTTGGTGACAAACTAAGAAAACTTTTGCTCACAAAGAGCCAATGTTAAGTTAAATACATAACTACCTTCACACTCAAATATTCCTAAAGCCCGTAGACGTGGCCCTCCGTCCATGATTTTGCGATATAACCACATAAATGGCATAAATGAGCTCTCGGTGGTTCAGCGATATGACACCACTAAATTACGCCACGCCGTATTGTATGTTCCCAACCGCTTTGCTCTTTGAAATGTGAAATGTAGAATGTATTTGGTTGGGCAAAAAAGCCTAGCTAAGGTTGACTTATATTTATCCCCTTAGACAAAGTCCACCTCAGTCCCAAGGGTACCTTGACGACGTAACCCATGTGTTGGCCGACAAGGATTCTTCTGACAGTCGACACTCCTCGATGAAGGACCACGACATGGATGATCGAACCATGGGATCAGATCGCATCGCTCCCCACAAAAGTTTTAAGTTAAAATAATAAATTTCATAAGTTCTAAACTCCACTCACTGCAATTATATACTCGTTTCTTTAACGATTCATTTACTAGCCTTAATCGAAAGTGCTCTCAAGATTGGAGGGTAATTAACTATAGGCTTGCTTTATAGGAAACTGAACCGATATAAAAATTCTCACCAAATGAGAACTAAAATCTCGGTAGTGTCTTATCTACTATTCATCTTCCTTCAAATTATCACATTACTCTAAACAACTCATTTCTTTTCCAAAAGAGTCGAATTTTTTGGATCCACATATATATATATATATATATATATATATGGAGATTTACATATATACCACATAATTCTTATATATTTATATATCTAATACCTAAAGTTACATATTTACTTATCTCACACTTTTTTATACTTTAAAAAATGCATTTCATTTTGAAAAATTGAATAAAGTGATATTTTTGATGTGATATTGTAGATTAAGGTATTATATATATATATATATATATATATATATATATATATATATATATATATAAAAGAAAATATTATGTCTTGAGTTCGAATGTAATTTTATATATTCAAATACTTAAATATCATAGTATCATATGATGTTAATCAATACACATAAACTACAACAACAACAGCAAGCTTTTATCCCACTAAGTGGGGTCGGCTACATGAATCTTTCGTCATCAGTGTCCATTATGTCAAATTCTCATTTAATTAAACTATACTTAGGTCAATTTTTATACATCTTAACCAAGTCTTTTTAGGTCTATCTCTACCTTTCTTAACATAAAACAAATCTAATGCATATACTCTCTTAACCGGGTCATTGAACGGTCGACCTTTATGTGGCCAACCATCTAAGGCGACTCTCTCTAATCTTATCTGCCACTCGAGCTACTCCAACTTTTTTCAACATACTCATTTCACATTTTATATCTAAGAGTAAACTACTATATATTATTGTATATTTATGTGTATATTTATTGAGTAACACATGCCATTATACTATTGAAGTTTGAAGTTCTGAGGAAGAGCTATATTTATGCTTACTATCGAAGGAAGAGCTACATCTGTGCTTTGCACTAGTAATTCATAAATAAATAAATATATAAATATAAATAAATATAAATATATATATATATATATATATATATATATATATATATATATATATATATATATATATATATATATATATATATATATATATATATAGAATATCTTAGTTTAATATTTACATATAATAATTTAAATTTTAAATAACATAAAATATAAATATTTTTAATAATAAATTTTTAAATATAAAATATATCTTTCATACATAATTAAATTTTGATAGAATTAAAATATTGAAGTGCACTACAAATGAAGCTTCATGTATCAATATAAAAGAATTATGTGATATGTATGTAAAATTTTTTATTTAATTTTTTAATTTTTAATTTGTATTTCTGGGTAAATGACCTGCCAGCGTAAATCGGGCGATATCGAGTGGGTTGGGTTAGCCAATATTTATGTTTATTGTGCATAATGTGATTTAGTTGGAGGAATAATTATTTTTTTGAATTTCAAGAAATTAAAAATAGAATCAAACCAGAAGATGGTGAAGATTGAAACTGAGCTTGTCGAAAAATTGTTTTTAATTTTTCAAATTTTTTTTTTTTCTGATTATGTCATTTGATAGTTATCTAATTTCAATTTCTAATTTACTTTCGTGTAATCAAGTCTAAAACTCCCAAAGATTTTGCTCTAAGATTTGATTATTGAATGAGTATTATATAAATTTTAATTTTCTTTTAATTATAGCAGCCAAAATCTTCCAATTTTATGTGTGGAGTCTGAATATAAAGCTACATCTAAACTCCAAAAGTTTTGCACCCTTTTGCAAGTACATAATATGTATATATAATACATAACATATGTATGTAATTCAGATTATATACATATACTGTGTACTCATCACACGATATAATATTATTAGAGTCTAAAAATAAAACTACATCCGGACTCTACATGTAATATTTTGGCCTCTTTATCGCGCTCTCTTTCTCTCTCTCTCTCGCTCTTCTTTTCTCCCGCTCTTCTCTCACTACAATAATACAACAATTTTGTGACGGCAAAACTCCATGGCAAAGCATGTCGTCGCAAAAAAGAACTTTGTTAATGGATGTTTGTTGTAAAAACTCTCGCCCCAAAATAGCAGATTTTAGAAATAAAAAAGTCATCACATATAATATTTTTTTGTCCCCATTTCTGAATAATTTGCTTAAGCAGCCGCCGCCCATTGCTCCTTTCTAAAATCAGGTGTTTATCCTCTTTCTCTATTCTATGTTTAATTTTTTTTTAAAATTTACTAAATACTTTTTGATTTGATTAATTAATAAGTATTTGACGATTTAATTCTAATATAAATTTTATAATATTCAATCTTTTTTAGCCGGTAACAGAAGGGCCGTGACTGCCACACTCATTTTATATTGATCGATATAAAGTAAAATCACATAAATCAGATGAAATTCATTTTCATTGGATGAAATAAATGATGAAAAAAAGAACTCATTAGAATTTTTATTGCATTTCTTTTACGCCATCCAAACACAAATATTTCTTTGGGTCATTGTGATAGTATAACCAATGATCCTCCATATTTGGCTTGTCGAGATGGCTTAGTTGGGTCATTATGATAAAATCTACGATTGAATAAGTTATACAATTATATTTAGACAAGTAGTGCTTCTCGACAATAAAAGTTTTTTATGGTGACTACTCAAAATGTTTATAATGGAGGCTATCATTAAACTTTATAATTGATGCCATCACAAAAATCATCAATGGTAATCAATCATTTAGATTGAGAGAGAAAATCTTTCATATATAAACTCATGTAAATCACCCCATAAATAATTCTTCAAATATGCAACAACTTCTAGATTTGTGTTAAGGATCCTAAGAGAATTTTTGAGTATTTTTTGACATGTTTATGCTATATTTGTTGCCACTTAAGAATATAACCGACTTGTCCAACTCAATAAACCCTTATGTCCTTGTCTATATTATTTTCCCATCTTGAATTTTAAAGTTTCTACACAACATTATTTTTAAAGTTCTAAGTCTGAAAAAGACTTAGAACTTTAAAAGAGAAACATAAGACTAAGTTAAGTATTACAGAGATGAGGATGCTCAGGTGGATGAGTGGCTTTACCCTTAGAGATAGAATGAAAATGAGTATGTGGAAAAAGTTGGAGAAATTCAAATGATAGATAAGATTAGGAGAGTGCCTAGATGGTTTGGCCACATAAAGATCAGTGGACAGGAGAGTAAATGATTAGATTTATGTTAAGAAGGTAGAGTAGACCAAAAAAGACTTGGTTAAGATGTAAAAAATGATCTTGAGTACTTGAATTAAAAATTTTACATAATGGACACAAAGACGAAGGGTTCATGTAATGACCCCACCCAGTGGGATTAAGGTTATCATTATTGTTGTGTGAAAAAAGACAAAAAAAAAAAAAAAAAAAAAAAAAAAAAAATTTTCTAATATGAAATACTGCTTAAAAATAACTTTTCCCCCTCATTACTATACTTATAACATCATAATTCAAGCTGATCATTTCTCCATAAACATATTTTATAAATAATATATACATATATATATTATAGGTCTCACTAAGGATCGCACGATAAATTAAAATGACAAACCCTTTAGACGACCGTTGGATGCTCTCCCGCGCTTTCCTTCACAAACAGTTGCCCATGGAGCGATGAAAATATTATCTCAATGGCTAAAACCACATTCCGTCGACTTGCTAAAGCAGCACTGCAATTCAGTAGTAAACTGCAAGCAAGCTCACGCCTTCCTCCTCCGATACGATCTTCTCCACGAGAATATCCTTTCCAGCAAGCTCCTCTCTTTCCTTGCTCTCTCTCCCTCAGGCGACCTGAGATACGCCCACCAGCTGTTCGACCAGTTGTCCAGCCCGGATAGCTTCATCTGGAACACCATCATCCGTGGCTACGCAAGAGGTCCCAACCCCTCTCAAGCCATCTCCATGTTTGACCAAATGGTTAGTTCTGATGTACCTCCGGACCACCACTCTTACCCCTTTGTGCTCACTGCCTGTGCTCGAATGCTATCGCCAGAGCTCGGCAAGAGGTTTCACGCTGAAACATTCAAGTTTGGTTTTGAATCAGATGTTTTTGTTCTGAATTCCTTGATTCAGATGTTGCTTGCGGGCTTATTGATGCCCGCAAGCTGTTCGACGGAAATCCTCTTAGAGATGTGGTGTCATGGAATGTCATGATCAGGGGATTTGTTAAGAGTGGAGAATTCAATGAGGCTTTTAATTGTTTTGACGATATGGTTCGAGCGAAGAATATGCATCCTGACTCTGTGACAATGATTTGTCTGGTGTCTGCGTGCTCTCAGCTGGGTGATTTAGATAGAGCTCGTTGGCTCCATCTGTACTCCTGTGACCTGGGTTTTGTTGCATCAACCCTTCAATTGGGGAATGCAATCCTCGACATGTACTGCAAATGCAGGGATGTGTCGTCAGCAAAGAAGCTTTTCGATGAAATGGGCGAGCGGGATTTACTAACATGGACCAGCATGATCAATGGATTTGCTAATTCTACTAATTTTCAAGAAGCTTTGGAGTTCTTTAACCGAATGCAGAGTGAAGGAATTCATCCTGATGAGGTTGTGCTTGGAACTATGCTTTCTGTTTGTGCTCAACTGGGAGCTCTGGAGGAAGGAAAATATGTTCATCATTTGACTGAAAAATACAATGTGAAACGCGACGTTGTTCTGCAGACCGCTCTAATCGATATGTACGCCAAATGTGGAAGAGTAGATTTCGCCATACAAGTTTTTGAGGGGATGAAGGAAAGGAATGTGTTCACATGGAATGCAATGATCGGTGGACTAGCTATTCATGGTCATGGTCATCTGGCATTAGATCTATTTGAAGAAATGAAGCGTGAAGCAGTGGCAGATGATGTGACTTTCATAGGACTCTATCAGCTTGCAGCCATTCTGGATTGGTTAAAGCCGGGCTCAAAATTTTAATGAAATGGAAAGTGTGTACCGCATACATCCTAGGATGGAGCACTATGGATGTGTGGTTGATCTTTTAGGCAGAGCAGGATTAGTGCAAGATGCTATAGATTTTATGGAGAAAATGCCTGTCAAGCCAAATGAGGTTCTGTGGGCTAGCCTTATTGGAGCTTGTAGGGTTTTTGGACAGACACAGCTTGCAGAGATGGTAAGTAAGAACATGATTGAGTTGGATCCTGAATCATCCGGTCGATATGTGATTCTATCGAATCTATATGCCAGAGTCCGTCGGTGGGACGATGCCTTGCAAGTAAGAAACCTGATGACAGCTAAAGGAATTAATAAAACTCCGGGCTTGAGTTGGATTGAACTGAATGGCATAGTTAATCAATTTGTGGCAGGAGATCGATCACATATTCAAACTGAGGAGATATATATAATGGTTACAGAAATGTGTCAGCGGGTCAGGTTAGCTGGTTATGTGTCTGGTACCTCAGATGTATTGTTTGACATAGAGGAGGAAGAGAAGGAACATTCTTTATTCTTTCACAGTGAGAAGCTGGCTGTTGCTTTTGGGTTGATGAGCACAGCTCCAGGTTCAGACATCAGAATAACGAAAAATTTAAGAGTCTGTTGCGATTGCCATTCTTTTCTAAAGGCTGTATCTAAGGTCTTCAACCGAGAGATTGTTGCGAGGGATCGAACTCGGTTTCACAATTTCACAGGAGGTTTATGTTCTTGCAAGGATTTCTGGTAGTTGCTGGCATGCCAAGATACATATGGTATGTATCCATCATGAATCTGTATTATAATCACAATATTTTCATGCAACAAATGATTTAAATTAGATCCAGAGTATGAAATAATGTATCTATCTATACATTTATTTTATGTGCTCGACAAGTTGGAGATGGCAACTTGTCTATGTGCATCCAAAAGCCTGTTGTCTCTCTTATTGAGCGATGCTGATCAACACAATTCTGTTTTCTTCTGTCTAAATACTCTTGGAGTGTTTGGATAGGTCTGAATCTGACAGATACCTTCATGCCATATGGCATGATGAAGAATTAAGGCAGGTGGGTTTATTTAGAAAGCTGCTGGATGGATTCATATGGGGGGGATTGAAGAAAGCAAAGCTTTGAGTAGCAATCGTTTTGAAAACTAGATAACTGAAAATACCATATCTCAAGCCAAGCTCTTTGCTTCCTGATAACGAAAATCTAGCGTTAGACCAACAATTTCTTACCCAGGCAAAAGACAACATATTTTCTACATCAGAAATACTACTAGTTAGACCAATTTAATAGAACATGTCTGCTTTAGGTTTTGCATACTTGAAAGGTAGTATAGAGACATCAATTTATCGATATGAGGCATCTTAGTGGATTTTATGATGCTATGATGCTGATTCTTTCTATTGTGAACTGCCAACTGTTAAGACAGAATTTGAGTTTAATCCAACATCGAATAAATAAAAAGTACATTGATATAAAAGGACGTCCTCAGCTATAAGTTAAAACTTTTGAGTTGAAATGGATTAGACCTATGGAGTTTTGACCTAAATTTGATCCCCTATGGTTCCATGCTCCATAATAAGTTTAATCTGAGTAAAAACAAAAAAAAAAATCACCTGAAATTAAGTGATCCATGCAATTTGTCGCTCTTATGAGTCTCGACTGCCTTCTATGATTGAGAAAAATTCAAGATCAGGTGATTTCCAGATGCCGCCATATGATTATGTTGAAAATAATCAAATTGAGGGAGTGATGATTAACAGAGAGAATTCTCAGGTAAGCAAGATATGGTGATGGTTTGAGTGAGAGTTTAGGTTTAATCTCATATTGGATTAATAATAAATATGTTGGTATAAAAAGACTAAGAGCTAGGCCTCATCTATAGGCTAAATCTTTCATGTTTAAAGTAAATTTTAACACCAGTAAACTTGACCCTATTGGATATGCCTTCGATTTCATAATCTCTATTCTCTAACACCGAATTTCTCAGTTCAAATTCTGAAATAACAACAGTGATCTAAAGAATATGGACTTCTAGCTTTGACAATATCAAGTGATTTAGTCATTTTCGATGTTTATGATTATTGATTGGAATAAGATGGCCACTTTTTCACAGATGACAAAGAAGTAACAATTAGATGCATCGATAATTTTTAACATCAAAATATGCAATTTTATTGCATGTCGGATACAACATAGTTCACACACCTCTAACATGTGTTGAACACATCGCTAACATGTCAGATTAAAAAATAACAATAAAATAAAAGACACATGCATCAAACATATATGTAGTTAAGTTACGTGAATAAATGATGATACGAATAGGATAACTGCAAAAGAGCTTATGATCATTAAGAAGCTTTTCATTTTGAAAGATACAACTAAACATGAATTTAATAATTAACCTGTTTATATTATCTCTTTTATAGAATGTTGTTTTTCTTTTTTTTCTTTTAGAAGAACTAAGTATCATTATATGAAATATAATATATGCATTTAATGCTTATTTAATTTGTACAATTTTTGTATCATACTTTTAATTTTTTTTAAAATACACATGCACAACACAAATTATAATTAATTTGTTTAAATTATCTCCTTTTTAGAATGCTATTTTTATTATTATTTTTAGGAACAAAAAACCATTATATGGAATTGATTGTATACATTTAATGCTTTTTTAATTTGTTCAAACATTACATCATATTTTTTTTTAGGATACACATCACAACACAAAGGATACCATACTCTCTCAATTATTATAGCATTATATATAATCATCATAATGTCCTAGATTTTTCATTATAGAAGTATTTCATGCCCGTGACCTTCAAAATCTGCATCAATGCATAAAAAATTAACAAGTAACATAGCAGACAATGTGATCTTCCTATAAACAAGTTTCCTCAGAAAAAGCTCATCATGGCATCCTATGTAGAACAATGAATTACAACATCAAAAGAGGATTAAACTCAAAAAAGCATACAGATTACATACCCAATCAGTTTGCAGTTAACCTTGATTGATTCCTTGGACATTGCTCAAACACCTAGAATTTCCCAAAATTGAAAATGGTGTCCTCTTGAGAGTTCACAAGAGCAAGCTGCCTTCACATAAGCAAATTCTATATTGATACAGTCATCTCAATGGATCCATGATGAAGACAACTTCCTGCACTTTGTGTGTGTAGGTATCATCACTCATTCACTAAGCACCATTCTCATGTTCTCCATCTTGAATCCCAATCACTACTGAAATAGTTTCATCGATTTCTAAGTTACTTCCACTGCTTCCTGTATGCTGATGGGTGGGTAGAAGCAAAGAATTAGAATGATCATTTGAGAACTCATCTCCAACTATTTGTTGAGATCCCACAAAAGGAGATGTCAAACTTGCTTCACGAGTCACATTTAATGGCAGACGACAGATTGGGCATGTTGATTGTTTCTGTAGCCATACATCTATGCATGTTAGATGGAAATTATGTAAGCATGCCGGCAATATTCGCAACATATCTTTGTCTTCGTATTCCCTAAGCATATTGAACACCTGATTGCGAAAAGTGAAATAAAAACAATTCAAACATTCATTTTCAACATAAAAACATGGAAGCTTTTCTTTTCTGATTTATTTTCAGAGTTGCTCAATCAAACTTAGTAAAGGGCGTTACAAGAGGCCTGAAGGTCTAGCATGTCCAATGCAGAAATCACGCTATTTAGAATAAAGATTGTCCTATTTAAAACGAATCAAGACAACGAGTATGTTAACGCATGATACAGAATAAGGTTGTAGTTATTTTAGATTAACAAGACAGTTTCTTGAAGAATACCATCCTGAAGGCTTTTGGAATTTGGAGCAAAAAAACCTATAAAATAAACAGTTCAGTCTACATAAGATTTTGGCATTTTTTTTTCTCCAGTTTCCAATATTAAATCTGAAAGCATTTCAAATTCTGATGTGAGTGGAGTTCTGAACTAGAGCAACAACTAAGAAATATGATATCTTCACAAAATAAACATGTTCAATAAAATTATCATGCAGTTACCTTATTACTAAATAAATCAATATGCATCGTTCTCTTATCATTTTCTTGATGGTGTCGAGGCATCTTAATGAATGTCAGGGATCTGCAAATCAGACGTGCAAAATGACAGATTACGCCAACCTACTTAATCAGGAAATTCTGCCATTAATCTGCTAGAGATTAAACATTTGCTTAACGATGCGTATCCGAATATTAAGTTTGATAATTATACTATCAATGGCAAGGGTTTTTAAATAATTAGAATCTGTCAGCATGCATCATGCATGGCTTCGGGTGTTTGGCATTGTTTTACTGCTTAAGATATGTGATTAACAAAAAGAAAATTAGGCGTTGAGCAATTTCTATTGCGCAAATTGCAAGATAAGTAAAGCAACTAAGCGTTAGTTTCCCAAAGTTGACAGAGTACATCTTAACAAGTATGTAGAGAACAGATAATCCATGGAACTCACTGAGCATCTCCCTTGGAGTGGAAAGCCTCGCTATGGTACTTCATCATGGGAATTGCGGCAACTTCAACTGGCTCTAGACCATGAAATGCATGTTCTGTCTGCCAGCAAAAATTTCCACGTTTCAGCCATTAAAATCTCAACCTAAATACATTCAATACAGGACATGGGCAAAAATAGAAGATTAGGTTTTCAAGTATGGATCCTGTAACTTAAATCCATGAAAGTATAGCTCACAATCTAGAATGAATGGGGTTTTCACAGGACTGTAAGTCTATGACCCAAACACACCTGAAATATGTGACAGTTTTCTGAAATTAACTGAAAACATTCATGAAACTAACTGAAAACATTCTTCCATCAAAGTAGAAAGTGAAAACCAATCGAAGCATTGTCCAGTGGAAACATTCGGCATTCAACCAGCTTCAAATAAAGATTATAGTGGACCAAGTAAACAAACAGATCTAATCCAGCGAAGATGGATTAGCAAAGTGCTCTATTTGGTCACTGTCGAAGATTTATTAGTTTCCTTATAAATTCCATTTCAGGGAAGTAGAGTCTTCCTGCCTTGTTCACTTTGAGTTGCGTAGTGCCTGGTCGTCTTACAGAAAATTTCAGATATTTAAACAGATATGATTTCAATTTAGCTAGAGAAATTACCGTTATAAGTGTTTATATTCAAAACACAAAGAACGAATTTTTTCTTTCTTTTCCACGCCATTCCTTGGCATAATTTAAGTAATAAATCAACAGAGAGAAAAGGAGGTTCGCACATACTTCTCTTCTGCTTTAGTGGATTCATTCCCTTTCCATACAATGGAATTATGATAATAATTTTGGTTTGAGATTGAGATTATTTCAGCTCTTGTGTTGTTCAGATAGATTTTCTCTTATATTGCAAAATAAAATAAAATAAAAAAGTATATACATAGAACCTACTTCACTACCAAAACTCACTACAGAAATTTCAGAAGGGATTCAATCTTCTCCACATTAAACCATCAACTTTCCACACGAAGCAATTGGTTTGATAAGGCGAAAGAAAGGGATTTCTCACCGGGTACAGATCAGAGCGGAGCTCATGCCCGAAGGCGGCGGCTTGAGATTCCGAGGAGCGGATCCGGCCGCAGATCAGTCGAGCACAGATGAAGACGATGAAGGTGGCACTCATTCCAAATCCTATGACTGTGGTGATGAGGTTCAAGCCCGAGCCCAGCATTTCTCTTTTCTTCGCTACAAGCCTAAAAAGTTCCCCTTTTCTTCGATCTCTCCTCTCTCGATGTTCCGATCTCTTCAATCGCCGCTGCCTCCGACGACAACGAGAACTTGGTTCCGGGATTCGAGAGAGGGCGTGATAATCCCGAGTAATACTCATTGCTTCGAATTCTGAAATAGCTTTGGCCGATGGTAAGGCTACTATGGGGACTGCTCGGACTGCTCCGGAAGAGAGAGAGAGAGAAGATTGACTGTGAGAGGTGGCGGAGGTGGCTCTCAGCTTTGCCTATTTTGGTGGTGTGGCAGTGACGGAGGTATTTGTCTATACTTGCTTAATGGGAAGATAAAAGGGAGATAAAGGAGATTCTGTGCATAGCTCGGCCAAAATGGGAAGGTATTGAGGAAGAGGAATAGCGAATTTTTTTGGGTGATATTCTGAATAAAGTGTGATGTGAAATTTAATTTGTGATTGGTGTAGCATATATATAATAACTGAATATATATATATATATATATATATATATATATATATATATATATATATATATATATATATATATATATATATAATATTATATATGTAAAATCTGAATATAAGTATTGAATATAATATATATATTAATACATGACACTTCATAATAAAAAATATTTTATGTTTAATAATACATAATTGTTATTTATTAGCTTGGCATGGGATAGAGATATGTTAATGAAGTCCACTTGTAAAAATTATATCCAGATTTTGTACTTAATAATTAAAAAAAAAAATAGATTTATACATTCTGTAATTGATTATGATAAGAGAATTTTATTGAATATTATGATCCAATTATTTTTTGAAGAATAATACCTAGAGTGAAAAAAAATCCTAAAAGAAAAAGAATAAAAAGTTATTTAAAATTTATTAGAATATTTAAAAAAATAAAAATAGGGACTTCTCTCGGTACAAATGGTGGATTTCCCGAAAAGGTTTGATTGGAAGAAGTTGCTTCTTTGTCATTAGGTAATGGAAGTTGCCATCAATTCTAAAATAAATAAATAAAATTGGTGTCATCTTCGTTAGGGTACAAATTATTATATTAGTTAAACAAGAATGTATTAATGGGACTGATGATGCATGAAATAGAAGAGAAGATCATGAAAGGAGCTCATTTAGGATAACAATAAGCAAATTTAGTGATGTTTGAAGAAGAAGAGTTCATAATTCGTCGAGGACATGTCATGATGTATTTTAAAAATTGTCATTTATCCAAATGCTTATGAATATCCTCTTTTGTAGCATGCTAAAGCAACTATATTGACTACTTTTGGAATTCTTATTTGTCTATTTTGGATTAAATCATCTTGAATTCATTCCCCCTTTTATTCAACTTCAAGCTTAATCTAATACTTGAGCACTATAGGGTCTTCTAAGAAAAAAAATCCTTTAGTTGTAGAACATATTATTAATCGTATGAGATCCATAAATCTAACTAACTCATATTTGTACAATGTTATTTCAACAACAACAAGGAATTGTTTGATACTTTTCATTACAAGATCTTCTCATTATTATCAATTGCCAAAACTCATACTTATTAACTTATCATTTTATGCAAGAATTTATTATCCATTTTTTGAGATGTGCAAGGTGAAGCCTTTCTTCCCTAAGAAAGAATGAACATTCTTCTCAATATTGTATCAACTATAGAAAACTCTAAACAAACTATCAAATAATAGAGTCTGATATGACACTTAAAATACCACTAAGTACGAATCTTGCAAAGCAAGATCTTAAGTTGAAACTGGTCAAGATCAATCACTTAAAATATCATCAAAAACTTTGAGATATCAATCAAATCCCTAAATAGCTCTTAAACATGGAGTGTTTATAGTCAAATCGAAGCTTGTGATCTAACAAACCCAAGATCTCATAATTGACTTCATTTGAGCATTCAAATACTTAAAATACATCAAATGATCAAAAATTATTTTGAGCCATCCGATGAGTGGAGTTTTGCTTTGTATTTACGTAAACTCACTCCACCTATAAATAGCTCATTTTCACTGAGCCCAAGGAAAGAGAGAGCTCTAAAGTTGAAAATCCTCTAAAAATCATGCCACCACTGACCGCCACCATTGGTAACCACAGCCGCCGCCGCCGTTACCGCCACCGCCGATCTCGCTCAACCTTCGCCGTTATTGCCACCGCCAATTATCGCCGCAACTGCTGCCGGTCATCCATTAACCATCGTTGCCGGATCATCGCGATTAAGACGTCGGCTATCGCCATGTTATCTTCGACGGCCACCGCTCGCATTATCGCTGATCGCTGCTTGCCAATCATCGATCGTTACCGCTGACCACCGTTGCCGTTGCCGCCGGATCGTCAACTCTTTTGCTGGCCATCATCGCCGACCACCGACGCCGGTCACCGCCGCTGACTACTATCGTTGGTCACCGCCACCGACTATCGATTACCTCAGGCCACCATCATGACGTTCATCGCTGGCCGATTCGCGTTCACCATCATCTACTAAGATTATAACCTGACATGACTATATTGTTGTTGTCGATTTGGGATTCATCGCCTTCTTCTCATATATATGTAATCTTATCGGAAGATTTTGTACTCTGAAACAGATACATAGTGGAAGATTTTTACTGGGTTAGGCCTCGTGATTTTTCTCTCTTTTTGAGGTTTTTTCACATAAAAATTTTGGAGTTCTCTTATTAATACTTCAAACATCGATGTGCCGGATTAGAACAAAGCTAAGGTGTAAACTTTATTCTACCACTGTTTTCTAGACGCAATAGTTTGACGCATTGGGAAAAAACCCTCAATCATAATCTCCGTGAACACCCACATCATGGCCAATAGGCGCAATCCTCATAACAACGGAGCCTCCCGCTCCAACTTTGGTCACTCTCAAAATCAATCCTTGAACCAAGGACGCCAAGCTTCTGCCTCACTTCCTCCTGATAGGCGTAACCTTGTCGATGAAGGCACAACAAGAATCTCTTTAGAAGATTGTATGCGTCGAATGGAAGAGTCTCAAAATGAGATGATCCAACTTTTACGAGAAACAAGACCACCACTACCACGGCAAGCACATCTCCCCCAAGATCGATCATTAACCGCGAGAGGTCAAAATGCTAATCTCCTTGACAATGAAGTTCCTCCGCTTCCAGACCGTGATGTTGATCTCCTTGACACTGCTAGTTCTACTAATCCATCACATGCAACTCAACCGACCGCTAATCCACCAATTATTGCTGGTAGCTTGGCATATTCTTTGCCCCCCACTACTGCCATGTTATACATGCGAGTTACGATGCTTAATGCAAGAATTTCACCTTAGATAAATGATCCTCCTCTCATGCCATGAGGAGTCCTCACCTTTAAAGCTATTCTTAAACATCCTATTCCGTAGGGTTTCAAGCTTCCAGAGCATTGATTCCTATGATGACACACATGAACACATCACCATGGACCATCATGCATATCCAACGAGCTCCGACACACCGCTCGTTTTCACGTTTCGGGCAAGTTTCATTGTTCTACTCTTCTGGGATCCATCCATACCTTTGATGAACTCTCCAAGATCTTTGTGGAACAGTTCATTGCAAACCGGATGATCATTAAAGATTCCTCCCATCTCTCCGGCATTCGTTAAAATGAGGGTGAATCAATTAAGGAATACTTCTAGAGGTTCTCCTTAGAAGCTCGCCAAATACCTGGGGTAGACCCTGAATTACTAAGAGGAGTTTTCCTTGGAGGGCTCGCCCCGGACCTTTTCATCACTATCGAGATAATGGTCCGCTCATATGCCGATTTCATCGTGTGGAAGCACAAATTTCTGCCGATGAGGCTATTAATGCCCATCACAAATAATTTGAACAATCCATGAAAACGTAAGAGCAATGACCGATACCCATCAAAAGAAGCAACAAGCCCGTGATCTCTCCGACCACATCAACGACGTGAACCACGACCAAAAAAAGAATAAACACCACTGAACACGTCCCATGTTAACATCCTGATGACCATTCAAGATGAAGAAAATATCAAGTGGCCATATCCACTGAAATCAAATTCAGGAAATCAGGAGCAATATTATCACTTTCATTCAAGTCGTGGACATACTACTGAGACATGCAAACAACTCAAAAGAAGAAATCAAGAGGCTAATTCAACAAGGATATCTACGTCGATTCAAGAAGAATCAATCGACTCAAACAAACATAACTCAACTGAGGGGCAACCAGAATAATTATCACAAAAATAACAAAATAGTCATCAAACAGTTGGGGAAATTGAAACAATCGGAGAAACCAATACTATCTAATCAAGTTCTCATTATCACTCAAGAGCCGAGTTAAAGAAATCTCATAATCATTCCATCACTTTTAATGACTCGGACTTAGAAGGAGTCCATGTTCATCATCAAGATCCACTTGTCATCAGCGCATGGATCGGTGACCCATGCTATAATGTTAAGAGAATTTTGATCGATAATGGAGTTCTATTGATGTCTTATTTTACTCCACATTTTTTAGCATTGATTAGGGAAAAGCTTCAACCCCGACCATTATATGGGTTTGATAATCTGCAAGTAGAGGGGACAATCACCCTTCCTGTTGTCCTCAGAGAATTTTCTTGATAAGTGACTCATTCAATCCAATTCATGGTGGTCAAGTCAGATTCAACATATAACGCTATCTTCGGAAGGCCCCTCCAATCAATTATTGGTGCCACTTCGATATCATCTTAAGATGAAATTTTCAACCTCTTGGGTTGGTGAAATCAACAGATAAAGACAATGTTATAGCTCAACCACGCTCTTCGACCCTTCAAGATTAAAGATTTTAATTTTGAGATAAAGAAGTACCCGAAAGCTTCCCCATCGAAGACTTGCTCTCTGTTGCATTATTAGATGACCAACCGCTACAAGGTAAGTTGGATCTCGCTCGCATAACAAAGGGAAAAATTCATAGACTTTTTGCGCAGAAATCAAGACATATTCGCTTGGAGTCCGACGGATATGCTGGGGGTCGACCCCAATGTGATCATGCACTCCCTCAAGATTGATCCAACATTCAAACCTATCATCCAAAAGAAGCAGAGTTTTGCACCTGATCACCTCCAAGCTATTGAACAAGAAGTTAACAAGCTGCGGATTCATAAGAGGTACATTACCCTACATGGCTAGCAATATTGTCATGAAGAAAATAATGGAACATGGAGAATGTGTATTGATTATACTGACCTTAACAAAGCTTGCCTAAAAGATAGTTTTCCTCTTCCTCGAATCGATCAATTGGTCGATGCTACGCCCGACATCAAATGCTCGCTTTTTTGATGCTTACTCGTTACAACCAAAAAAATGAACCCAATGGATGAAGAAGCTACAACATTTCAAACATATAAAGGTTTATACTACCAAGTTATGCCATTTGGGTTAAAAAATGCGGTGCTATCTATCAACACCTTATGAATAAGGTTTTAAAGACCTATAGCCGCACACAATGGAGGTATATGTGGATGACATGTTAGAAAAGCTTGGAAGAATCATACATATTTCGACTTAGAAATATGCTTTAACCTTCTTCCGCTATAACATGAGACTTAACCCCACCAAGTGCTTTTGGGGTTACATCGAAAAATTTCTTGGTTTATGGTAACCCACATGGATAGAGGCCAATTTGAGAAATCAAAGCTCAAATATATATGACTCAAGAATATCAAAGATGTTCAACGCTTTGAATGATGAATTGTCATTATCCTATTTTCTAGCTGTTGTGGGATAAATACTTGTCATTCTTTAAAATATCTGGAGCTAAAATAATAATTTTAGTGAATCGATGAATGTCCGCTGAGCAACTAAGGGAGTATTTAGCATATCCACTCCTACTATCCAAGCTTATTCAAGGAGAGATGTTTAACTTATATCTCGCAATCTCTTCTCACGCGATAAGCTCAGTTTTAGTGCAAGAAGAAAATGGGATACAACGACCAATTACTATGTCATCAAAATTCTTTATGATATAGAAAGTCGTTATCCACTGGTAGATAAGGTGGCTCTAGCTTTAGTTTTCTCAGCGCAAAAATTATGTCCATACTTCCAAGCTCACACTATCGGTGTTTACACTCATTTACCATTAAGAGCCATTCTACAGAAACCAGAGGCATCTGGGAGGTTAATTTAAATGGTCTGTAGAATTGGGAGAGTTCGATCCATTTCTTACCTCGACCTGATATAAAGTCTCAAGTATTCACAGACTTTATAGTGGAATGCACTACCCCAACTCCAAATAAGCTATCCACTACACGCCTTTCGTCTCCTCAATGACCCTCTATGTTGATGGAGCTTCAGGAAATACTGGTGTCGGAGCAAAAATCTTACTTATTTCTCCCCAGCATAATACCTTAGAGTATGGACTTCGCCTAAAATTTTCTGTAACTAATAATATGCATGAATATGAGGCTCTCATCGCAGGTTGAGACTCCCATTGTGAAGATCAAGACTTAATGATCAACACTCTCGACTTGTCACCTCCCGTTGAGGAAACTTTAATACTCATAATCTCGCGTAATACCTCAACTTAGTAAAGTCACTTCTTGCCCGTTTCAAGACACATCAAATCATTCACATACTGTGAGAGAAGAATACTCGAGCTGATGCTCTCGCTAAGCTTGCTACCGCATCTGGAGATCTATTTAAGAGAAGGCATGTTGAAGAAATATATTTTCCAGTATCCAAGGGTCATGGGTAATACAAACAATTAATGAGATAAAGGAACCTTCGTGGATGGACCCCATCTGTCTTTTCTACAAGAAGGGACCCTTCAAGACCCAACCGCAACTGCCTCAAGACAAGCTTCAAACTTTATTATTATGGAGGTGAACTATACAAACGAGCTTTTCTGGGCCATACCTCAAATGCCTCTCAACGTCAGAGATCAATTACCCATTAAGAGAGGTTCACTCGGGGATATGTGGAGAACACCTAGGAGGAAGGGCGCTAACTCTTAAAATTATAAGACAAGGGTTCTATTGGCCTACGATGAAACAAGACGCCTTGGAGTTCACAAAAAATGTGCAAGTTGTCAGTTGCACTCTAACCTCCCTCACATGCCGCATACAGAGCTCTCATCCCTTCAAAGCACGTGGCCTTTTGCTCAATGGGGAATTGATATCATGAGACCTTTTCTGATAACATCAGGGCAACGAAAGTTTATCAATTTAGCCGTCAATTACTAATTAAATGGGTGGAAGCTTAACCACTTGCTAAAATCACGAGGCAAATGCTAAACAATTTATTTGAAAAATATAGTATGTCGATTCGGTCTTCCTACAAAGATCATCACCGACAATGGAACCCAATTTATCAAAAGTCTTTACGCCTTTTTTGCAAAGATCTTCACATTCAATCTGATACGTATAGCACATCCTTAAACTAATGGACACCAAGCTACCAACAAGACTATACTCAAAGGACTAAAACACATCTGAGGCTGGGGCAATGAGTTTATGAGCTTTCTAATGTTCTTTGCGACTACATCACTAACCCCGACCGGAGACACCATATAACTTGTGTTTTGGCACAGATGTTATTATACTAGTAGATATCGGGATTCCAAGTCCAAGAGTTTAATTATTCGATCATAATGATAATGAAAGACGAAAACACTTGGACCTACTCAAACTGACATGACCCTACTGACGCTTCCTATCACCAAAGGGTACATCACTTCAATAGAAGAGTAAAATCTCATATCTCTGGTGACTTGGTCCTGCCTCAAGTCGTGCAAAGGCCCTCAACGCAATAAACTCTCACCTCTTTGGGATGATCCATATGTTACAACTATGGTAAAGTCGAACATTCAAGCTCAAGATCCATGGGAAAAACTTTACCTCAACTTGGAACACGAGAATCTTCAAAAAATATTATCGCAATTCTCTACCATAATTATTGCAACTTTTATTTTATCTCGTTGTTCTTTCCTCTTCACTCATATCTATTAAAACCATCTTATGATTGTATCACCACCTTATCATAGTAATGAGTTTATAGTTTTTTCTTGTTGCATATGAACAATCTCCTTCATTTAATCCTCCCACTTGAAATGCGTAACTCAAGTCATTCCCGGGCATGATCAATCCGACTTGATCTGACCTCTTCCATATAAGTAAGAAGTCAAGTAACGCTTTGGCTAATACCTAGGATAGGTCAAAAGGTCCTTGGTGGACATCCCATGACCTCTTCCATACAGGTAAGATGTCAAATAATATTTTGACTAATACCTAGGATAGGCTAAAAGGTCATTGGTGGACTTCTCATGGCCTCATCCATACAGGTTAGCGTCGTTGAATAATATTCCGACCAATCACCCCGGATATGTAAAAACAAAACAAGAGTATATCACTTAAAAAATTTTTTTTTTCATTGACAACACTAACATGATGGCATAAGGAATAATCAATATTCTGATACAAAATAATACATAGATAAAAGAAAAAAAAATGCACCCTCAAGTGATGCTACATGATATCAACATCCTCTTCACCACTAGGAGATGCTCCCTTGAACTCACTCTCAACTCCTTCATGTCTGAATTTAGCAAGGATCTTCGATGTTTGGGAGATAGATCCTCAATACTAGCTTCGTTTGCAATGTACTAAGATTCCTTTAGGAACCCTGATGAAGCCCTCCTCTAAACATTAGTGCTCCAAGTCATTCACTTCAACATCAAGAATATGATTATGAGCTTCCTAAATATGGCCTTCGATAGTGTCTCGATAAGCTAAAGAGTTCTTAAAGTCTTCCACTGCCTTCAAGGAATTTTTTTTGCTTCCGCTTCCGACATTATAAGCTCCTTCTCAGAAAGATGATCTTGTAATGCTTTCTTCTCCGCTGAGAGCTTTCACCGCTCAGTCTTTGAGTCTTTTCTCTTTCTAGCGAAGTCTGCCTCACCTCAATCACTCATCATGGTGCGCTCCACCTCCCTGGAGAGAAAGAGAAGTCGACATGTTATTTTCGTTCTCTGTTTGATCCTCCGAGTCACCACTATTTAGACTTAACACTCATCTTTCACTCACACTCGCCTTATAGATACTTTACCTTCATAAATTCAGTATTCCACTCATCTAGAGCGACACCCAAATGAGCCATCAGCCATAATATTTGAGTTACCTATAAAAAAATCATCACAAATGTTACACAAAGAAAAGAAGAAGGAATAGTAGACAACGTACTAATTCATCTGTTGGACGTCAGTGCATGCTTTTAACACCTCAAGAATTTTGGCTGAGAAATGAACTCCCATTATGAGTTGAAATAGCTAAACTCTCAAAGGTCAACTGAGCTAACATCTTCTCTAGATATCTAACGAATCACTCGACATGTCTTTTTTTTTCTTTAAAGAAGAAACATTGCTACCACCGTGATTTAATGGGCTTCCTAAAAGAATTTGTGAATATGAGAGACCTTTCATCACCTTTACTTGATCTCTTCAGGAAGAGCATGAGATCTCCCACGGATGGAAAGGCCAACCTTGCACATTCTATCTTCAATAATGTATTTGCTAATTTGACGTAACTCATGCGTAAGCTTCATCAAGAATATTAAGAGTTGTTAAGATTTCATTCTCTTCAATCAAGATTGGATCCGAAGGTAATTCAATCTTCCCATCTCGTGGAGGCCCCACTCATTTTTCACAAAAAAGAATTCATTAGACCAATTTCTAGATGAATCCTGCTAAAAAATTCTATCCAATTCTTTATAGCCGATAAGAAACACGCCCCTCAGCATCACATGTGAATCTACATTCGACATAAGTATTTGATGTTCAAAGCAAAGCACGCTCTCTAAAGAAAATACCAAACCAACAATGATCACTAGAGCTCGAAATGAAAATTATGACAAAGTTATGCCACATATTTTAAAGATCTAAATCAACTCGGGAGCCAAAGGGAATTGCAGTCCCGCACGAAGAATCATCTCAGAAATAGTAAAGTATCTAGGCGGAGGTGAACGAGCTCGATCAGACTTTTTGGCAACAATATCCACCAACTTGTTAGAGAAGTAAAATTTTCTACGGAGCACCATTAAACTATTGTGTAACAAAGTGGATAATATATCGAGCTATATCACGCTATGAGTTTTCTTCGCCATCACTGCTAAAATACATAATAAATAAATAAAGAGAGAGAGAGAGAGAATGACAAAAATCGAGAATTTTGTGAAGTAACTCACTCACCCCAATACTGGCATATCCTTTCGACTCACGCCACTAATGCTTGGGATAAAATTTTTTGCCGATCCGATGAAAGAATGCACATACATTTGAGACCAAAAAAAAAAAGAAAAAAAAGAAGAAGAGAAAAATAGATAAGGTATTCCCCTCTAATGATGTTCTGAAATTACTTGCCAAACGTTCTGAGTCGTTCGAACGATAGTTCCTAGCTAATACTTCCCCACCATCTTGGTGGTTATCAACTGTTGATCTATCCATTGAAGTTGAAAGAAATCAAATTTTCTACAAGAAAAAGTAGGAACTACGGGCCTTAATCCCCTCCAAACCCGGTCGGTCCGGCATTGACGCTCTTCGAGGGAAAATCGAGCACACCATATGTACCACGCCTTGATCGCCCAAACTAGTCGGTCCAACGAGGCTAACGCTCTTCGGGAAAAAACTGGCAATGTATGTGGCCTTGATCGCCTCCAAACCCGACGTCCGATGGGCTGACGCCTTTTCGAGAGAGAACCGGACGACGATGTACTGCCTTGATCGCTTCCAAACCCGGTCGACGAGCTGACGCTCTTTTCGAGGGAAAACTGAACCACAATGTATGTACTGCCTGATCGCCTCCAAACGACCTTCTCCTAAGAAGAAAATGAACACTAGAGTATATGAGGTGTATGCCATCTCCCTTGGCTCTATGGGGGTTTTTATAGACCCCCATAGGCAAAAGGTCAAAATCAAGCAAAACCGCAAAACCGAAAATGGTCCAGACCAATGCTCAGTTTTATGCGCCGCTGACCGCAGATGGTCCACTCTCATTCCAGCTCGCTCGGCCCGCTGAGACAACCCAGTGGCCACCAATCATGACCGCCAGCCTTCTGCTCGAAAGATCGCCATGCCATGGCGCTGGGCCCGCTTCTAGCGCTGTAGTGCCCGGGATGGGTCCATAACTCAACTTTTCCACGCGATACGACACATCCGCTGACTTGCACCATTTCGTGATCATAATTTTGCTCCCATGAAGATCTGTTCTTTCAAAATGTATGGTTAATGGACCCAAATTTCATTGAAGAATTTTATTTTTCAAGTATTTGATGTATATTTTGATTAAGATAATGTAATCAAAAATATAACCATATGAACTTAAAATACCACACCAAAGACAATCTGATTTAAAAGCAAGTTGATCTTAAGTTGAAACCGGTCAAGATCAAGCACTTAAAATATCATAAAACTTTGAGATATCAATTAAATCTTAAATAGCTCTTAAACAAGTGTTTATAATCAAATCGAGCTCGACGAGCCGGATCTAACAAAAGATCTATAATTCGACATCATTTGAGCATTCAAATATTAAAATATATCAAATGATCAAAGGAATCATTTTGAGTCTCATGGAGTGGTAGCCTTAAAGCATGAAGAGAGAGCTCACTTAAATCTCAAGATAATCGTGCTTCTCGAGCCGCTGACACCTCTGCTGGTGCAACCAGCGCCGACCGCCGCTAGCCATCGCCATCGCCGCCAGCCGCCTTCCACGCTGAATCTCGCTGTGCCAATCTCGCCGTGGCCACCGCCACCACCGCTGCCGGTAACATCGCTGGTCATCGTTGCCAACCATCGCCGCCGGTTATCATCGCTACCACCGCATCGCCGCTACCGCCATCGCTGATCTCAATTGCCAATCTATCACATCGTTACACTGCCATCGCTGCATCGCCGCTTTATCGCTGCTAACTATCGCCGCTGCCATCATCGTTGACCATAACGCCGGCCACCGCAAACTACTATCGCTGGCCACCGCCACGTATTGCTTACCACCGCCACCATCATACGACCTTCATCGCCGGGCCATCGACTTCATTATCTACCAAGAATCGTTCAACTAACGATATATTGTTTGATTCGAATTCATTTTTCTTCTATACACTGTAATCCCATCGGAAGATTTTGTTTCAAAAGATATATGGAAGATTTTCCGAAGTTATGCCCGTGATTTTTCTCTTTTTCAAGATTTTTCACGTAAAATTTTGAGTTTATTAATACTAACATATATGTGTGGATTCACAAAGCTAAGTTAAACTTTTATTCTACTGCATCTAGTTTTCTAGCACGCAATAAGTCTCATCTTTTTGGAGAATCCCCTAATAATTAATGTTAAATTTTGAATTTGAATTGAAAATGTGCAATAAGATTTACCTTAGGTTAGTGCAACATGTATTAATGTCTACTCCTCAATCATCGTCCCTCTATCTCTTCCATAGTTGCCCACCCACATACCAACAACTGCATATTTTACTATCAGTTAAAGCTATTATATAATTTGAATCAATGAGTTTTACTTTTTGCTTCAGCTTTCCTCTCAAATCTCCATCATAAGCTCTCGTTGTTGTCAGAATCAGAAAATTATGAAGATATCAGAACATTAAAATAGGAGAGATAGAGAAAAATGAAGATTTTGAAGGTTTTTAGTAAATAACTAGAAACAGTTAGATTCAAATTTGAACCTAATCATAATAGTTATGCTCATTTTCTTTTATGCTTGCTTGATAATAATCTACCTTCCGATCCCTAAAAATAAAATAATATGTAGGTGATAATGACATGACACTAATTTACCCTAAAAATAAAATAATATGTAGGTGCATATACTTTATCCTACTTCACTTCCCACCATTTTCAAATAATATTATTGTCTCCTCCAATGAAAATCATCAACTGCAACTCTCTTTATGTTCTATGCACACCCCTCAATAGATGCCTTTCCTCGCATCACTCTATATAACTTTCAGTGTCATTTTTAGATTGTGCTATTGCGCACACAATGTAATGCAAATTCGTTGGATCATCCACAATACTCCCTTTTTTTTTTTTTGCACTTTTTTTATATAGCTTTTTAAAATCTTTGAGAAACGACAATTATTTCATTAAAGCATTGCTTAAAAATAGATTATTATCCGGTCATAAAGTTCATAAATGCACATTTTGTAATCTAATATGTAGGACTTTGATCATATGAATTTATTTATTACTGATAAAAAAATTTGGAAAAATAAGGCATATTATCTATTTTTTTATTTATAAATCTAATGTCATATCTAAAAATAAATAAATTAATAAATTTTTATATTAATAAAAGTCAAACATACGAATATAATTATTATAAATGGGGTAGTTAAGTGTTTATTTTTTTTTAAAAAATTAAGTTTTAAATGTTGAATATATAATTGAACACAATTAAATTGCATATAAAATTATGCATATTTTCAACCACCCAAGAAAAATATATTTTTGGGGACATTTGAACGAATTTAATCGCAAACTCATACACAACGATGTCTGAAAGACTAACCCACATTGTTCAAAATAAAATTTCAATCGCATAAGGTGTCGACACCCAAAAAAATATTTGAGTGGTGTTTCGTAAATTAAGCTTTAAAAGCAAACATTCGTTACAAGACAAAACAAGAAATAAATATACCCAACAACAAAACAAAATGCAAGCCTCGTGAGAATTTTCTATGTTCTATATTTTTTTGCCACTAATATTTTGGAGGTTATTGGATGCCTGAAATTGTAATTTAATTATAATATATATTTTACTTTAAATGCTTCATAAAAGGAGAATTTAGAGAAATATGCTTTCTTTTTTAAAAAAAAAAATGCATGAAAATGTATTTTAAATGAAATTATATCTCCTTCAAGTGAGAACTTCTTATTAAAGCTCATTATTGAAGAAACTTATTAGAACAAAGGTTCAAATAAATTTTGAGAAAGATTTAAGAATGATATGAGCACGATTAAGACAATCTTCGATTATGATTACAATAAGATATAAAATAATATAGTTAAAAATTTAAGATTTACTCATTTGCCTACAACAAATGTTTCAAATTTAGTCTTTGCATGCTCCTTCTTGCTCTTCATCAAAGTATTAAAGATGGTAAACCATCTCATTCTCACACAAAGCATTTTCTCCTTTAACTAACCTCTAACCTCTACTAGCTGTGTGTGATGACAAGAGTAGTAGTTTGTGCTTTGAGCTCACTAAAGAAGGCATCGCGAGTCGAATGGTGTGCGACAAAGCTCATCGTCGAACTAATTTCTTTTGCCATGGGCTTTGACAAGCAATCCATGAATAAAAAAGGGTTAATGTTATCTCATACGATTGTGTCTCACATTGTGAAGGTTCCATCTAGATTTGCATAATACTACGATCGATCTTGATTTATGAGTAAATTTTTCAAGTTTCCATCATCATATTTGTTAAGAAGAGGTGGTCAGCTTTTTCGAGTGAAGCCGTCATAGTGGCCGAGCTCTAGGAAGAAGCCATCAAGCTTCCAAAACGAAGTCTTTAAGAAGGCCGACTTACTAAGAATACGCCAAGAGCCTGCTTGGAGAAGTCGGCATGTGGCCGAGAAGTTAGTAGAAATCAAAATGATGGCTAACTAAGCCAACTTATTGAAATTGAAGTGAAGGTTGAGCTGTTGAAATGGTGTCAATGGCCGACTCCCCTTTGAGGAGTGACCGAGGAGATGAGCTCTTAAGAAGAGTAAAAAGGCCGAGGTCTAAAGAAGGTTTTGAGAAGAACTTCCTTTGGAGGGATCTTGTGGTTTTACTCATTTCTAGCAACCATATAGTATCCTGCTCTCTCTTGGAGTTGTTACCGTTATGAGTGGAAAGTCACCAAAATTCATTTAAGGTTTCGTTTGGGAGGACTTTTTTAGTGCATTTTGCTTTTGAGAGTATGAATTTTTAATTTTGATACCTTTGAATAGTGTTTTTGAAGCTGCTTTTAGCTCCATCTCACAAGTTCGTTTAACCCCTTTTCAAAAGCAAAGACAAATAGTTTTTTCGAAATACTTTTGTTGCATAGAAAACCACACAGAGTGAAAGTTTAGCTCATGAAGTCAAAGACACACAGATAATTAAAGAAATAACAAGAGACACAATTTTTAACGCGAAAACCTCGAAAAGAGGAAAACCACTAAAGAAAAGCTTCCACTATGTATGTTTGTACAAAGTCTTCCGATAAGATTGCAATATGAGAGAGGAATAACAACCGTGTAACAAATGATCGAATTATGATGAGATGCGGGAATGGGAATGGGTACAATTAGTGACATGGTGATGGTTGATGGTAGCGGAGTGCGATCTTGTTGAGGATCTTCAAACTTGAGCTCTCTTCCTCCTCACTTGCTTTTCCTCTTCTTCCTCGGACTCTTCCTTTTCATCCTTGCTTGGGTTCCTCATCTTCTTCCTTGCTTGGACTCTTCTTCTTCTTCCTTACTTGGACTCTTCCTCTTCTTCCTCACTTGTTTCAGCTCCTCTTCTTCTTCACTTGGTTTAGCTCCTCTTCTTCTTCACTTGGTTTAGCTCCTCTTCTTCTTCACCTCACTTCACTTTACTTGGCTTGGCCCCCCTCATGTGAGGAGTGAACGCCTATTTATAGATGAGGGAGTAATTCAGAAATTCACGTAGGCATTCCCCTCGATGACGGCTCGGATGATTCCTTCGATCATTTGATGTATTTTGAGCATTTGGATGCCCAAATGAAGTCAATTATAAGATCTTAGGCTAGATCCGTCGTCGAGACGCTTCGATTTGACTATAAACACTCCATATTTGAGAGTTATTTTGGGATTTAATTGATGTCCCAAAGATTCCAATGATATTTTAAGTCTGATTCGACGGCTACTCAAAATCATATCGCTTTCGACATCAAGATTTGTGCTTTGACTAGTGGTATTTTGAGAGCCATATCAACTTTTAAACCAGCTTTTCAAGAATCCGAAAAGCTTAGCCAAACGAAGCCTTAGTTATTCTCTTCAGGAGTTGATCATAGGGAGAATTGTTGGATCACAGATTTAATAGATCGTGACTTTTTTTTTAGGCTCATCATAGCATGTCTGTATATAAAACCAAAGAGTTGAGCCTAAAATGGCTTTTGAAAGCCAATTGTCATGCCCATGGACGTGAGATTTGACAAAATCTCTTGTGCATGATATGACTAGAGGAGGTGAAGAGTCGTTAAGAATGTGCATATTTTAGAATATTCTGACATAAGAGAGGGCTATAAATAGCACATTTCCTTCATTTGTAACCATCCAAAAACTAAGGATCCAAAATAGTTAATGAGAGATACAACCAATCCTTGTAAACTTATCTTGTATTAGTGAAATTTTTTCATTCACTTCTCCTCTCTAGTTCTTGATAAGCCAACGTTGTGGAGCGCAAGATCATGAATAAAGAGATATCAATGACTTAAGAAAATATTGATATAAAGAAAACTATACATATATATGTCACATCATTTTTTATACATTTATATATATAATAATTAAATCTTAATATTTATTTATATGATAGTCAAATGTTTAAATTCATATATATATATATATAAAATAAATTAATCTTAATATTTTTAATATGTTTAGATATTAAGATATTGTATAAATAAATATAAACAAATAAATATATGATACATCCTAAAATTAGTCAATGATGAAAGACATTTGAAAATACTGATCTAATCAAGATTTTAGCAAACTTACAAATAAATGAGTCTGGCGAGTGAACATAACAACATCAAGCATAGTCCGATCCGGCTCGAATCGAGATCAAGCTATCGAACATGAAAATGGATCCCGATCCCAAATGGTCACAAAAAATAGACATATGTATTCATCGGCTCGTCAAGACGAATCCAACAATCCAAGATCACCCAATTCATTAAGGCACCGGATCATCAAAATACCGTCGGTCGGGGATGCTTCAGCCGTCAGATGGGAGGAGTGGTTTGGATTTTCCATGTATTTACAAGGCGCCACTCTTCAAATCTATAAATAGCCCCATACTCCATATGAAAAGGACTTTTGGAGGCAAGTGAAGAAGGAGGAGCTTCCAAGAAGGAGGAAGTTAAGCTCGAAGATCCCAAGCAAGATCGCACAGGTGTCGACCATCGTCGGATCGTCTTGACCCTCATCGTCAATCACTAATCGTTCCTTGCATTTACGCGGTTGTTCCTATATTTACGCGGAAATTGTTTGCTTTCCACACAAGTTCTACAAGCGGTCACCATCATCACTAGCTTTACAACGACCGTTGTTACATTTGTTCCTTTCTTGTATACCATCTTGTAATCCCTTTATCGGAAGATTACGTACTTGAGGCATATACATAGTGGAACATTTTTTGTTGGGCGGGCCAGTGGTTTTCCCTCTTTTGAGGTTTTCCGTTAAAATTTACGGGTTCTCTGCTCATTTTTAAATACATTATTGTGTCTTTGGACTAATCAACAAAACTAAGGCGTACACTTTCACTCTACATGGCCGGTCTTAGGCCGCATAGTTTGGCGTCGTGGGAAGAGACTCCCTCAATCATACTTTTTGCGAACACCTACAGCATGACCAATAGGCGCAATCTTCGTAACACCGGACCTCTCGCTCTAACTCCCGTCACTCTCAAAACCAATCCTTGAATCAGGGACGTCAAGCTTCCGCCCCACTTCCCTAATGGGCATGACCCTATTGGCGAAGACGGCGAATCTCTTTAGAAGAGCGTATCGGAATGGAAGAGTCTCAAAATGAGATGATCCGACTTTTCGAGGAACACAACAACCTCCATCACGGCACATGCAGATCGATTATTACTGCGGAGGACAATATCTTTGCTCTCTTAGGCAGTTCCACCACCTCAAGCGTGATCTTGAACTTCTTGACCGTTCCACCCATCCATCCGTCTCAACCATGTCAGCGATTATTCTCTCCCTTGACCTACCATGTTATACATGCGAAATTACTTGAGTGCGAGAAGAACTCCATCACAAAGGCGGGAATCATATCTTCTCTCACCTTGATTCGAGAGTCTTCCCCTTTGGTGAAGCTATTCTTGACATCCCATCCCGTAGGGTTTAAGCTTCAAACATTGACCCTTATGATGGAGTTCACCACTTACGAACACATTTTCAGGACCATCATGCATATGCATGAGCTCATCTTTGCTTTGTCGGTCTTTCCTATTACTCTCAAGGGACAAGCCGCACTTGGTTCTACTCTCTTCCAGGGGATCTATCCATACCTTTGATGAACTTCGCCAAAATCTTAGGTGGAGCAGTTCATTGCAAAACCGAAGGATCATCAAAGACTCCTCCCATCTCTCAGGCATTGCAAAATGAAGGTGAATCACTTAAGGAATACTTCCAAGGTTTTCCTTAGAAGCTTCAAATCAGGGGTAGACCTATTAAGAGGAGTTTTTCTTGGAGGGCTCCGTCAGGCCTTTTACTCATCACTAATAAGACAGGTCCGTTTCATATCCGACTTAGTTCATCGTGTGGCACAAATCTCTCTGATGAAGCTATTCCATATGACAATTTGAGCAATCCGGAAAGCGTAAGAGTGCTCAAAACAGTCAACACTCATCAAAAGAAAACAAGCAAATCGTAATCTCCCTCCCACATATCAGAAGTGAACCACGACTTGAAAAAATTACACACCGGAACATCATGTTAACCTCAATGGCCATTCGAGATGAAGAAAATATCAAGTGGCGCATCCTGAAACTAAATTCAAAATGGAGCAATATTGTCACTTCCATGCAGCGGACATCTGAGGCATCAAGAAAGAAATTGAGAGGCTCATTCAAGGATATCTACGTCGATTTGTGAAGAACCAATGTCGACACAAACAAACATGCCTTGGGGGCAGCAAGGACAATCATCCGAAACAACAAAACAATCATCAAGCGGTTGGAGATTGAAACAATTGCGGGGAGGACCAATACTTATCTAATCAAGTTCGTTTGCTATCTCGAAGAGCGAGTTAAAGTCTATGCATCGTTCCATCACTTTTATTTCGGACTTAGAAGGGTACATGTTCCTCATCAAGATCCACTTGTCATCGGTCGGGGATCGGTGACCCATCTTATAATGTTAAAGGATTTTAGTTGATAGTGGGAGTTACGTGATGTCTATTTTACTCCGTTTACGAGCATGGGCCTCGTTAGGAAAAGCTCCAACTTCTGCGGGACCATTATGCGGGTTTGACAAAGCCCGTCAGGAGTAGAAGGGCGATCACTCTTCTGTTGTCGGAGAATTCCTCGACAAATGACTCATTCAATCCAATTTATGGTGGTCAAGTCGGACTTCGACTATCTTGTATATTTGGAAGGCCCCTCGGTCAATCTTTGGTGCAATCACTTCAATATCTCATCTTAAGATGAAATTTCCAAGTTGGAGTTGGAGTAGTCGTGAAATCAGCGGGTGGCGATCATGTTACCTCAGACAAGCTCGACCGCCCTTAGTGACCTTTAGCATTGAAGATTTTAATTTTTGGGATGAAGGAGCACCCCACAAAGTATCACAGTAGAAGACTTACTCTCCATTACATTATCGGATGACCAACCACTACGAGGTCAAGTAGGATCCCTTTCAAAGGAACAAGAGAAAACTACGTAGATTTCTACGTAGAAATCAAGACATCTTGGAGTCGTGATATGCGGTTGACCCGATGTGATCATGCACTCCCTCAATTAATCCAACATCCAAATCATCGGAAGAAGCGGAGCTTTTGCTATAGAGCATGAAGTTAACAAGCTCCTTGAAGCGGGATTCATACGAGAAGTATATTACCCTATATGGCTAGCAAATGTTGTCATGGTTAAGAAAACAAATGGAACATGGAGGATGTGTATTGACTACACTAACATGAGGCTTGTCCAAAAGATAGCTTCCCCTTCCCGAATTGACCAATTGGTGGCGCTACGTCGGCCATCAAATGCTCGGTTCTGGATGCTTACTCGGTTATAACCAAATAAGAATGGACCTATGGATGAAGAAGCCTGACATTTCAAACATATAAAGGTTTATCTTGCTACCAAGTTATGCCATTGGGTTAAAAAATGCGGGTCTACTATCAGCGCCTTATGAATATGGTTTTCAAAGGCTGTTAGGACGATGGAAGTATCGTGGGCGACATGTTGGTAAAAGCACGGAAGAATCACAACATATCTCGACTTAGAAAGCGTGCTTCAATCTTCTTGCTATAACATACGGCTCAACCCACCAAATGTGCCTTTGGGGTTACATCGGAAAATTTCTTGGGTTTATGGTAACCCATCGGGTAGAAGCCAACCACGAGAAAATTAAGGCTCTGGAGATATGACCCCTCAAAGAATATCAAGGAAGTTCAAGCGTCTAAATGGGCGGATGTTGCCCTATCTCGTTTCTTAGCTCGTTACGGGACAAATACTTGCCATTCTTGAATATTAAAAGGAGCAAAAAATAATAATTTTCAATGATGGCGAATGTCAATGCTTTTGAACAACTAAGAGAGTACTTAGCATCTCCCCTCTAGTAGCCTATTCAAGGAGAAATATTATACTTATATCTTGCGGCTTCTCCCCCCAATAAGCTCGGTCTTGATGCGAAGTAAATGGGATACAACGACCAATTTACTCATTGACAAAATACTTTCGGATATAGAAAGTGGTTATCCACTTTCATGACGGATGGCATTAGCCAGTTTTTTATTTCGAAAATTGCGTCCATACTTTCAAGCTCATACTATCGGTGTTTACACTAATCTACCATTAAAGCTATCTACGGCAGGAAGCATCGGAAGATTAATTAAGTGGTCGGTGGAATTGGGAGAATTTGACATTAATTTTCTACCTCGACGACATAAAGTCTCAAATACTTTCATGACTTCATAGTAGAATGCTCAACTCAAATGATATATACATCACCGTCCTTTATTTCCTCAATGGACTCTCTATGTTGATGGAGCTTGAGAAATCTTGTTGGAGGCTGGAGTTTTACTTATTTCCCCGTGAGAATACCGAGTATGGACTTAGTTTAAAATTTTACCGACTAACAATATGGTGAATCTGAGGCCCTCATCGCGGGGTTGAGACTAGCCATCGCTGGCGCAAGACTTAACAATCCATCGACTCTCGACAGCCTCTCAAGTCGAGGGTGACTACGATACCCATAACCCTCGGTTGGCCTGCAATCGTCGACTTGGTGAAGTCTCCTTGCCCATCTTAAAGGCGCATCAAATCACTCACATCTGGCGGAGAAAAATACTCGGCGGGCAGCCCTAAAGCTTCTTCGTCATCTGGGATCTATTCAAGAAAGCATATTGAAGAAATATATTTTCCCGATTGAGGACCATGGGTAATACGATTGATGAGGTGAAGGAACCCTCATGGATGGACCCCATCATGTCTTTCACGAAGGAAGCCTCCCCGAAGACCTTACTGGCCACTCGCCTCCGAAGACAAGCTGCAAACTTTGTTATTATTGGAGGTGAACTATATAAACGAGCTTTCTCTGGGCCATACCTCAAGTGTCTTCCACCGCCATGTATCTAGAGGTTCACTGGAGATATGTGGAGAACACACAGGAGGAAGGCAGCTAGCCCTTAAAATTATAAAGGATTCTATTGGCCTCTGATTGAAACAGATGCCACAGGTTCACCAAAAAAATGTCTTGGTTGTCGGTTGCATTCAAACCTTCCTCACATGCTTTGAGAACTTTCATCTCTTCAAAGCCCGTGGCCTTTTTGCTGGTGGGGAATTGATATAATGGGACCTCTTAGATAGCATCGGGACAAAGAAAGTTCATCATTCTAGCCGTCGACTACTTCACTAAATGGGTGGAAGCGAACCACTCGCCAAAATCACGGAGGCAAGCTAAACAATTTGTTTGGAAAAATATAGTGTGTCGATTGTCTTCTGTAAAGATCATCGACAAGCGGAACTCAATTCTTGGAAAGGTCTTTCGTCCTTTTGCAAAGATCTTCACATTCATTGCGCATCCTCAAACCAATGGGCAAGCAAGTTACCAATAGGACCATACTCAAAGGACTAAAACCGTCTTGAGAAGGTTGGGGGGCAATGGGTTGATGAGCTTCCCAATGTTCTTTGGGCTATCACACCCTGAGACCGGCATATAACTTGTGTTTTGTACGAAGCTATCATCTAGGTGGATATCGGGGTTCCAAGTCAAGAGTCCAATTTTTGATCATGATAATAATGAGGAAAAACTCCGACACTAGATCTACTCCCGGCTTCGGGATATGGCCTACCGGTTGCTTCTATCACTGGGTAGGCCACTTCAAAAGAGTAAAACCTCCATATCGTGGGTGACTTGGTCTGCGAAGTCTCGAGGCTGAGCAAAGGCCCTCGGTATGATAAACTCTCACCTCTCACGGGAGGTCCATATATGGTCATAGCTATGGTTGAGCACGGAGCGTTCAAGCTCGAGGAAGGAAAAACTCTACCTCGAACTTGGAATACTAGAATCTTGAAAATATTATCTCTTGCATAATTATTGCGACTTTTATCTCGTCTGTCATTTCATCCTTATAACTGATCCCACCTATAGAGCTTGTTGTTGTTATTATTGTTGTCATCGTTGTTGTTGTTGCAGTTGTTGTTGTCATTTTCTCTTAAAGCCCGTACCCGTGTCTTGTGATTATATCATTACTAGTGAATTCACAGCTTTGTTCTAACAAGATTTGCTTTTTCTTTACTTTTCCTCCCACTTGAAATATACAACTCATGTTACATCTCAATTGGGACATGATCAATCCCAAGGGGACTTGATGGACCTCTTCCATCGGGTTAATGTCATGAGCAAAACTTCGACAAACAACCCGGGAAAGGTCAAAAGGTCCTTGGTGGACTTCTCGGCCTCTTCCATACGTTAACGTCGCCGGGTAACACCACGACAAACAACCTGGATAGGTCAAAAATTCTCGGCGATTCAATTCAACCTCTTCCATGTATGGCGTCGTATGCTTTCGATGAACAACCTTGGATAGGTCAAAATTCCCGTAATTATTAGCGTCAAATGATGTTACGACCAATCCAGATGGGTAAGAACAAGACAAGAGTGTATAAAAAATAATCATAATAAAATATACATAGATATCATCAACAACATTAATATGATACTATAAAGAGAATCAAGATCTTGATACACGCGTACATAGAACAAACAACAAAGAAAAAGACATCTGGCGACTCTACATGATATCAGCGTCCTCCTCATTACGGAGATCCTCCACGGAGCCACTCACAACTCATCTTCATCTCGAATCGGCGAGATCTTGATCTTGGAGATATATCCTCAATTCTAGCTCCGGTTTTGCTTGTACCACCAGTATATGATCACGAGCTTCAACATAGTCTTCAATTGAACGATAAGCGGGAGTTCTTGAAGTCCTCCACCCTTCAAGGTGATTTCATTTGCTTCGCTTCGACCATGCTCTTTCTCCAAAAGCAGCTTGTAATGTTTTCTTCTCCACGCATAGTACCTTGAGCCTCTTCTCCATCCGGCGAGCCTCTGTCCTTGCCTCAATTAGCTCATCCGCAGTGCTCCACCTCGACACGAAGAAGAGAAATTGACATGTTAGCTAGCTCGATCTACACCGGTCGGTTGATCCTCCAAAGGCGCCACTTCTTTGGCCTTAGCATTCATCTTTCGCTCACACTCGCCTTGCAGATACTTTACCTTCACAAATTCCTTTGCTCATCTAAGGCAACACCGGATGAGCCATCAATCTAACGATTGAGTTACCTAAAAAAAAAAAAAAAAAAATCGCACCAATGTTACATAAGGAATGAGGAAGAAGAAAGGAAGAAAGAAATAAAAATAATGTACCAATTCATCCGCCGTTGGCGTCAGGAGCATATGTGCTTTAATACTTCTTGAATTTGCGGCCAGTAGCGAACTCCCCATCGTGAGTTAAAAGTTAAAACTCGAGGAGGGGGTGAGCATCTTCTCCATGAGATATATGGCGTGGTCATTTCGGCACAAGTCTTCTTTTAGTAAAGATGAATCATTGTTATCAACGATTAGTGGCGGGCTTCTCGAGAGAACCCTCTTCGACCTCTTGCGGAAGAGCGAGAGATCTTCTGGATGGAAAGACCAACCTTAAACATCCATCTTCAATTGTATATTTGACAATGTGGCGTAACTCATGTTGCAAGCTTCTACGTCGAGAATTTTAAGAGTTGCTAAGATATCATTCTCAGATATCGATGGATGCGGAAGATCATTCAATCTCCCCATCTCGGAAGTCCCCACTCATTACGCAAAAGAATCCATTGGACCAATTTCTAGATGGATCCGTGCGAGAAAATTCTATCCAATTCTTTATAGTCAGATAAGAAACCGTCCACGAGCATCACATGTGAATCTACACATTCAAGTATTGATGTTCAAAGTCACACAGCTCTCGAAGAAGGTAGTCAAATAGCGATGACCATTAAAGCTCGAAGCGAGAATTGCGACAAAACGCCACAATTTTGAAGATCTCAATCAACTTCGGGAGCGAGAATGATCACCGAAGAGTCATCTGAAATAGTAAAGTACCACACGGAGGTGAGCAGACTCGATCGGACTTTTTTTGGCAACAATAGCCACCAACTCATTTGGGAAGAAAAATTTTTAGGAACACCATTAAAGCTATCGATGTGACGATTGGATGATATATCATCAGTGTACCTATGAGTTTTCTTACGGCCATCACCACAATAAGAATACATAATAAATAAAGAGGGAGAAATAATAAAATCGAAGAATTTTGTAAAGCGACTCACTCACCTATCTGGCATCTTCTTGTTTTGACCCTCTCAGCCAGTTTGGGACAAAATTACGCTCCTGGCCAGAAAAAACACATACATATGAAGGGGAGGGAAAGAGAAGAAGAAGGGATATATATATTTATATAAAGAGAGGAAGAGAAGCTATCCCCCCCCTAATAAGGCTATGAATTACCGGTCAAACTTTGGTGTCGCGATGGTTCTACAGTGCTCCCCGCCATCTTAGCGGTTTTCAAGCTATTTGGGCCGTCCATCAAGTTGAAAGAAAGCTAATTTTCTACAAGAAAAGTATGAACCGTGAGATCACCTCAGTCGGGGTCAGGCGGTTGAAACCTCTTCGAGGAAAAAAACGACGGCACACCGTGGGCCTTGATCGCCTCACGGACGGTCAGGCGAGGGTTGAAACCTCTTCGAGCGGGCAACAACCGTGGGCCTTGATCGCCTCTAACCCGGTGGACGGGCGTAAGCCGGAACCTGACGTATACCGCGGGCCTTGATCCCTAACCGGACGGTCAGGCGAGGCCGGTCGCCGGAACCGGATATCTGGAGCGGTCGCCTAAATAATCCCAACTCAAGAGGAGAGAGGCATTTCCTCTTACCAGGGGTTTTATAGACCCATGATAAAGGTAAAACAAAAGGCATTCAAAACCATGAAAGCCGAGCAGTTCGGTCAGTGCAGGTAGGCTTGAACCAGCAGGCATGCTGTAGCAGCAGCAGCGCCATGACCAGCGTCAGCCTTCTCGACATGCCCCAGCCGCCGATCAGGCCGCGTCTCCAGTGGCCTTGTGCCAGGCCGCCACCATGGCGGTGGCCATGCATTCCTGACATGACCGCCACGTGCCATGGCGTGGCGCGGCTGACGTGGCCAGCGTGGCATCCGTGGTCCGCCGTAGCATGCCACGTCCGCTGAGCGGACGTGGCCCATGCGTGATGGCCCGTGATGCCCGCGCTCCGTGACATTATCGCCGACCATGACCGCGATCTGCGACCGATGCCACGCAGCTCCGTGACCAGATCCGCATTAGACCCGCTCAGCGAGCCATTGTGACCAGGCTTGACCGGAGCCAGTCGCGTAGCGCCGCCATGGCGCCAGCCTTCGCCATAGCGGGCGCCAGGCGCCTTCTGACCGGGATCAATCCGTAGTCAGAACGGTCCATAACCTCAAAATATCCGCCACACATACGCATCGCATTTGCGACTGCGTCCTTCAAAGTTATAATATTGTCTTTGTTATGAAGATTTGTTCTCTCAAAATCACGCGGTTGATGGACTCAATTTTCATTTCTATTTTCAAGTATTTGACATATATTTTGGATATTTGCGATAATGTCACCCAAAATAGAGCGCAATCATCCTCGAGAAAATTAGTCTAATCAAGCCGCGAATCTCAAGACATTTTTAATACTTGATCTAATCGATTTTAGCTTCTGATCGATGCGTCTCGATGAGGCGAACATAACAACATCAGTGATCAGAGCTCGAATCGAGGATCAAACTATCGAGAACATGAAAATGGATCACGATCCGCCAAATGGTCACAAAATAGACATATGTATGGTCGGTCGGCTCGTCAAGGAATCCAACGAATCCAAGATCACCCAATTAGACATCATTAAGGCACCCGGATCATCAAAATACACGATCGAGGGGATCGCCGTTCGATGGGGAGAGTGGTTTGGATTTTCCATGTATATTCTGAGTACTCTTCCAAATCTATAAATAGCCCCATACTCCATATGAAAGGACTTTTGGAGACAAGTGAAGGAGGAGAGCTCAAAGAAGGAGGAAGTTAGCTCGAAGATCCCAGAAGATCGCACCCCCTCGACGGTCGTCACCGTCATTACTCGCCGACCTCGCCGTCGATCGCTGTCGTTCTGCGTTTAGGAAGTTGCATATTTCGCCGAAATTGTTCCCCTACTTTCACAGAAGTTCCTGGCGATCACTGCCGCCTTTCTATTAGTTTAGTTATTCGTCATTGTTTTCTTGTATACCATCTTGTAATCCTGTCGGAAGATTAAATGCTTGAGGCATATATCATAGTAGAACATTTTTGTTGGGGGTGGTTTCCTCTTTTCGAGGTTTTCCACGTTAAAATTCTGAGGTTCTCATTTCATTTTAAATTTTTTGTGTGTGTGAATCAAAAATAATTTAAAGGCGTCTGGCCATCTAACGGTCTTAATGATTAGATATATAAATCTTTCTAATAAGCATCCTTTCTAGATAAAATAATATCATGTGAAGTAAATAACATTAAATAAAACATTCAGCAAGATAATATTGTTATCCATAAAATACAATTTATTTAGCTTTTGACGTTGAACTACACAGCCGAAAGGGCTTTGAAAATTAGTAATACTTCTCACACCATAACATTAACTAAGACTTGCTCGTCAGGAATAGACGAAGGCCCGACACGCACACAAAGCAGATACAGAGAAACCAGAGGAAATAAAAATACCAAAGCAGGAGCAAGAGGAGCAATTACTTGGCTTCTTCTTCCTCCACCACTGTAGTCCAGATTGGCACCCTGACATCCTTATAAACGCAAACGTACGGGGCGTCGCATCCCTCATACTTCCCCGTCCACTTCCCCTCATCAACATCGCTCGCATCCCACACAGAAGCGTACAGAAACATCGCCTTCTCCGGCCACGGCTCCCCTCCCTCCTGCCTCACCAACGCTCCATCAACGAGCCACAGGATCTCGTCTGGACCCCATCGGATCGTATAATCGTGGAAATCCTGACGCGTGGAAGCCCAGTGGATGGATCTGCTCCCGGCCACCCACGCCGCCGGTATAAACGTTGGTTTGGACGGAGGTGTTGTCCTTGCCGAGGAACTCGAAGTCGATCTCGTCTTGGTTCTGGTCGCCTTCGAGGGAGGACAGGTAGATGTTGTAGTTGAGGCCGCTGGTGTTGCCGGACGGGCAACGGATGCGGGCGGCGAAGGTGCCGTAGAGGAAGCGGGAAGGGGACCGCCATCGAGCCCCGCGGCGGTGGTCGTAGGTGACGTGGATCTCGCCAGAGTCGGGTGAGTGGAGGCAGGCGTCGGGAGTGTAGTCGATGGCGATTTGGTCGAGGGTTTTGGTGTGGTGGATCGGCAGTAACTCGGCCATTGCGAGATCAGCGGAGAAGTTCAGATGAGAGAGAGATGTGTGATGAGGATGGAGTGAGGTGGGAGAGGAGGGTTACTTATTGGGCTGGTAAGTGGGTCGTTGCAGGTGGTTTTTTAAGGGAAGGGTCGCTATTGAAAACTTCTTGCGTCTTAAAAAAATAAATAAATAAAAATAAAAGGGAGATTCCCCATGAAAAAGAAAAAAAGAGAGAGGAAAACTTAGGGATATATATATATATATATATATATTTCCATTAAATATAATATTTCTATATTCAATACAAAAAATTACTATTTATTTTTATAATATTATAAATTAAAAATTATACTAAAATATTATTAGTATTAATTTTTTTTAAACCACATAAACTTTTTTATACATATTTTTTTAATATGTTTGTGACACTAAAGTATTAAATATTAAATATATATGATATTTATGTATACTGTAAACGAAACTTACAATATTTTTTTATCCGATAAATTTACATATATATCACATAATTTTTATATATTTTGATACCTAGAAATTTAAACTTTATAATAATTTAATATTAAAATTTAGATGTTTGATTAATAAATATATAAAAATTATATAATATTTGTAATTTTCTTTTATTTTTATTTATCTAATAAATGATAATTGCAAAAACATACTGCGTATATAATTTTTCATGAGTTTTAATTGGATTCGTTTATTAGTTTGGGTTGATGCTTTTTAAAAGTAAAGCGAGAATGGTATAAACATTAATGACATGAATTGCTATTTCTTTTATTAATATAAGCACTTAAATATTAATTTTATTAATATATAAAACTACCAACCAGGAATATTTCGAGTCATCTCTTTTAAACTTTAGTCTCGTCTTTACTTTTTTTTTTTTTTTAAGTATTCATCCAACACACATTTTATGGGTGGGGATTGGATTAATGTATCCTTAGGCTCTGATATCACATTCATAATCGTTCTCGCTTGGATGATATCTCAGAAAAAAGCCCTATGCGGAGAGGAATCGAACGCTATATGGGAGATTCTCGGCCGCGCTCGCCCACCAACTGAGCTAAGAGACGGTGGGTGTCTCGTCTTTACTTTATTAACTCAAAACACAAATTGGAATATTCTAAACTTTTTCTTCAGGCTTTAATCTCGAATCATTTTTGTCTTTATTATACTCACGCCCCCTATTCACATATTTGTTTATAGTTACTTCTATATATTTTATTAACAATTTGATTAATAAATTTCTTATATGTTTTGTAAACTTTATATATATATAACAAATAATAAAATAGTTGTTTCTTTATTTTTCTACATTGTAAATATGCAAAGACCACAAAGCACAATTTCATTTTACACAATATTAAAGAATTATTTCACACAATCACATAAGTAGCACATTTAGATAAAAAATTGAATAAACTAATAGAACAATTCTAACAACAATTATATGATTATGATCAACATACATTATATACAATAGTTTTAACAAGTATTTCATTAAAATAAAATCTAACTAAAATTTTTTGATTATTGTAAAACACTACTAATTATCCAGATCATCATCATCATTATCATCAGAATTAACTTTTACATATTTTGAGTATTTTTAAAAATAATAATAATCATAAAACATATTTTATTTTAAAACAAAATATAAATAAAATAAAATATAAACATTAAACAAAAAAATAAAAAACTGAAGTGATCCCAAATAGGGCTGCAAATGAACCTAGCATTCGACAAGCTACTCGTGGCTTGACTTTATTAGAACTCGTTCATGTTCATTTGATTAACTAATCAAACGAGCTTGAACACTTTTTGATATACTTGATTGCTAAATGAACAAGCTTGAACAACTTGTCATTCGGTTCATTTATGTTCATAAACATTATCATTTAAAGCTCGTGAACAAGCTCGCTAAGGAGCTCGATTATGGCTCGATTACGGATCGATTAAGGCTTGTTTGTGAACAGTATTGTTCAAATTTTTATTTTTTTAGGCTTAATTGATACAACACATGTATGTTTCTCAACAAGCTGCTCATGAACAAGTTCGATTGAAAATTGATTAAAGCTCATTTATTTTATTAAATGAGCTGCTCATTAACAAGCTCGATAATCCAATTTTAAACTGGAATCAAACTCTCAAGCTTGATAATGATGCTCAAGCTTGAACACTATTCTTAAAGCTCGAATCGAGCTCAAACTCGATAATATTAAACAAGCTTGAACACTATTCTTAAAAGCTCGAATCGAACTCAACTTAAACAAGCTCAAGCTTGAACACATACATGTCGCTCGATTCATTTTGCACCTAATCCCAAATAGCCCTTCTATGTGAAATTTAAATTCATTTACATAATAGCTTGCTACATCTCAATGTTATGTGATGGGCCAAAAGCTAATTACACTATATTATAATCAACATTGATCTGCTCTCTCCTCAACGAAAAAAAAAAAAAAATGCAATTAGCCACATTTTGAAATGCAATAATACCTTTAACCAAGACTTACTCAACACACCTTATAATAAAAAATAAATTATAAATTTCTTATTTCATAGCACAGTAAATTCCGATCGAATCCATCAAATTAATATTAATTACTGCTAATTTGATCATGCTGAATCTCCTATATGGATTAAAAAAAAGTTAATTATAATTTATATGATATAATTAATGCTATTGAGCTATAAGGAAAGTGGTATTACAGAGCTATAATAACTTTATTTCACATATCTGCCCACTTTAATGCAATTTAGAGGCATATTAAATCATCATAGCCTTGAGAATTGTTTTACTTTTATTTTCGGGCTATTTGGTTGCGTGTATTTGGAGTGCATTGCATTTCAAATATACATATTTTAACTTTTTGGGTGTTTGGTTGCAAATAAAGTAAATTTTTATATGTAATGTATTTCAAAGATTAAATTCATTTTGTATTTGAATTCACGATTTGGGCAAATTCAAATACGGATAATGTAAAGTGATGCATCTTCAATGCCGTCACGACATCAAAACTTTCAGATTACTTTACATTATATTTTTTCAATAAAATAGAAAAAATTAAAATCATAAATTTGTAAAACTTTAAACTAAATATCTGTAAAATAATTCTTTTATATTAAATTTATTTTACACTGTATTTCAAATATAAGTAACAAAACAGCCCTTCATATCTTTGCATTTGACTTAAGGTACATGAATTAATACATAGATATCTTTTCAACAACATAACGGTCATAGTGACCCTTCAATATTTGCTTTATTTTTAAATTTCTCTTTAAGTGATGCATAGTTTAATAAGAAGATTTATTTGTGAAATAAAAAATCAAAGGATTAAAATTTAAACTATTTAAATTGACTTAAACCTTTAGAAGGATATATGCAATGAAATAATTTTGTATTTGCCATCGAACTACTATCTCCTAGGCTAAGTGAATTGAAGAGCATTTTATAAAATTATAGAATGATTGATAAAAAAAAGTTCACAAGAATATAGACGATTTCAATAATATTTATCTCTATCATCTTTTGATAATCAATATAGAATATAACTGAATAAATATCTTGAAAGAAATTACTCAACTCAGTAAATTTATCACATAATTGATTTCAATAATAAGAATGTGTTTGTGACAGTTTTTTAGTTACTTTGTTTTTTCAGAAAACAATCAAAAAGTAAAATAGTTTCGTTTATTCGCTTTTCAAAAAATTTTGTGATGAAAAAATTATTTTGAGAATCAGAGATGTTAGAATGTAGTGACTATCAAAAAACTATTTTTTGAAAATTTTTTAAAAAAAATTTTATAACACACACAACAGCTTTTTCAAAAAATTATTTTCTCTACATTAACTTTACAACCAGCTTATTAAAAAACTATAATTATCTCAAACAGACTCTAAGTCTCAATAAGTGATTTGTAGTAATAATTTTTTATGAAAATATGACATTCACCTATTTTTATACCATAAAAATAAAAATAAAAAAGGTCTTTTGTACAAATATTTTTTATTTGATCCTCTCTAAATATGTATGTTGTTTTAATTTTATACCTTCTTTATGGTTCTTCGCCAATTTAAAAATTATTTGTGGTAATCACATCATCAGAAATTGGTATATCATTTGTATTGATCATCATATTAATATAAGAATCAAGTTCAAATACATCTCCTAATATGTTTCTAAATGAGAATGTCTTCCTCTTAATGATTTAAATATACTAAATAGTTTGGTGTAAATGTTGGCTTTCCTGTAATGTTTCTTCAACATAAATTGTTTTACATCTTTTATTTGAACTACTCATCCCACATCCACTTTTCGTACACAAATAAAAAGGTTATTTCAATAATTTTTTTTTCCTATTTTTGTTCCCCTCGTATAAAGATATGAATTAACATTTCAATCCTAAATAAAGAATTTAATAATGGATTCACCCTAAAAATATGTAATGGTATAATTGCGTTCTTTCTAAGAGGTTATTTAGTTTGTTGTATTAAAAATATTATATGTAATTTTAAATTTATGCTTATTATTTGATTTGATGTAAATCAAATGCAACAAAAATGATATATTTTTTTTAGTTGTTTTATCGAAATTTAAAAAGATAGAAATCCCTCTTTCCCCACATCGCTTTCTCTATGGATAACAATGAGAGCAACAATCACAAGAGTGATGATGGTGTGTTGGACATTGGAGTCAGAGGTCAATTAAGACAATGTGGCTGCTAGAGGTTAAGTTGATACTTTTTCTTTTTTTTTTTTTCTTGAAGGGTATCCACCCAACACCCCACCCATCTGTGGACGTAATCTAATTTAAAGCGCCACATTCATGCCGTAACGGTCCCCGTGATTTCAGCCCGCCTGGAGGAATCACGCGGTCCAGTTCACAAGGCCACCACCAACCAAGCTAAGAGGGTTTAAGTTGATACTTGACCAAATCTCGGAGACGAGGATGAGAATTTGTCACCTGTTGGTGAAGGCTCGAAGAAACCATGATCGGACAAATATGAAGCTCATAAAGAGTTTGAGTTGTTTATGACCAAGAGCTTGTGGATTTTGAATTCACTTGACTTAAAACTAATTCAAAATACATTAAAAAATAAGCTATAAATAATACTATAAATTTCTCAAAATTATTACATTTGTTTCACTCTCAATCAAACACCTAAGAATTTAAAACTCCTATATATTTGTTTAACTTTACACTCATAATACATCAAAACAAACAATCCCTAAAACAACACTTTAAACAAATTTAAAACAAAAATGCAAACAAAATCTCTCTGTCTCCACATCCCTTGTTAGCCAAAGTATAAACCAAAGTTGCAGTCCTCGCTTACTGTACCAAGTCACCCTCCACCTTCACATGAACCAGCTTGCAGTCCTCATTCTCATCGCCGTCCAAACAACCGCCGCCGCCGGTGAGCAACTGCGCACGGTCGACCTGGATCTCCCAATCAGTCCGGTAAATAACCACAAGCATGAGCCCAAGACACGTCGTCTGGGCGGAAAGCAACCCGAGCCATAATCCTTTAAAATCCAGCCCGGCCCAAAATGCTAGCCCGATGGAAACCGGCATCCCGACACCATAAAATGACCCGAGGTTTATATTCGCCCCGACCCGCGGCCGCGCGCTTCCCCTTAACACGCCGCAGCCCGTCGTTTGGGGGCAATTTCCGAGCTCGCATAGCCCGAGTATCGGCAACACCGCCGCCGTGAGGTCCAAAATCTGCGAATCGGTGGTGAAAATCCTCGCCCATATGTTGCGGACCGAGAAGGAGAATAAAAAAGCGGCGAGCCCGAGCAGAGCTCCACATGCAAGCCCAACACGCGCGGCCCGTTGGGCACGATCGGGCCGGTTTGCCCCGAGCTCATTTCCTACCCGGGTCGACACGGCGGCGCTGAGGGAGTAGGGGAAAATGTAGATTAAGGATGTTGTTAGTATAAGAACGCCCATGGATGCTACTGTGGCTTGGGGGTTGTGAAGGAGACCGCAAAGGAGGACCATGATTTCGTACCACCACCATTCGAGGCATATGGAGGCGCAGCTTGGGATGGAGAGGGAGAGGAGTGATCTCCAGCCGGCGATGGAAAAGGTGTTATCTGCCGCGGAAGTGCGGCGGTGGACGCCGGAGAAGCGGAGGTAGAGGAGGAGGAGGATGACGAGGTTGAGATTGGTGAGAACAGAGGCAAGTGCGACGCCGGGGATGCCAAGCCGGAGGTAAAAGGATTGATATGAAGGAAGAGTGAAAGCAGCGGTGGCGGCTGTTAATGGGAGGTTGATGGATTGACAGGAGGCAGATGAAGGGACAGAAGAGAGAGGAGGAGGAAAAGAGGAGAACGACCGACTGCCGGCGATTCTTGGCCCTGCAGAGGATGAGGACGCGGCGCACGGAGAACCGGAGAGATGGGGATGGAGGCAGAGAGTAGAAAGGCGCGAAGGAGCATACGAAGGTGGCTGTGCGTGATCAGCGCAGATTGGTTCCATAAGCGATTATCCAGTGATGTTGCAGCGAGCGAGAACCAGCGAGGAACCGCAGAGAGCGAGGCGGCCGAGGAATAAGAACACGGAGATCATGGAGCAGTAGAGGAGAAGGTAGGTGAGGGCGGTAGGTATGGCAAGGGAAAGGAGGATTTTGCTGATGAAAGTGGATGAAAAGAAAGCTTTGTGTTGAGGAAAGGGGATTCATTGATGGCGATTAAGAGCTTGGAGGTACTGGGAATGTTAACAGATGGTTGGCACATGGCTAGCTAGCTAAAGATGGTTCCTTTCAGCTGCGAAAGGGTTTTGTGGGCGCAGAGGAGTGTAAATGATAACTTTGGTTTTATAGGAGGCGAGAAGACATTCTCACTGCTGGTTTTGGAGTGTAATTTTGTCCTGTTGGGGAGGAAGAAGAAATCGCTCCATTCGGCCTGCGGTGAGGGAACAGCGCGAGAGAGAGAAAGATTAGTAGAAATTGAATTAGTCCGAGCAGACCCATGCCGTGATGTTACATATCCAAGTGGAAGCTTGCAGGGCGCTACTTGCAAAAGGAGGAGATAAGCGACGCACAGGAGCTGTTACGAGAAGGATTTTTAAAGTTGTTTGGCTTATATATATTCGTCCTATTTTCTGTAATATTCACTATCTCTTCCTCGTTGCTCAATCGCTTGTGTACCAGTGGGATGTTTGAGGAATATTTTTATTCTGTGTCTATTGATTCTTTCGAGTGGACTACATAAAGGAACACGGGTTACACTTCACTCAGTCTTACAACAATGGCATCAAAGCAAATACAGTGCCGAAGATCAAAGAATAGGTAAGTAATAATAATAATAATTATTATTATGATTATTATTTGTTTTTTCTGTAAGGTTTTTCTTTCTCACTAATTTAATGTAATTAATTTAATTATAAATGCGATGTTCCTTTTTTTGCTTGTTTAGGTTTAACGTTAGGATTTCGGTGATTACACTGTCAAAGTATGGTAAGACATTCACCATTTCAAACTTTTGAAAAAAAAATAAAATAAAATAAGATATATGTTACAATAGTCTTCTGTAAAAATTATATTACTATTACAGCCGCTAGCTGTTGAAAATGAGGTATTTATCTAATTTATAGTTTAGTTGGATATTTTAATTTTTTATCTATTTTTTATAATTTTTGAGAAATTAACATAACATATAAGTTAAAAAATAATTAATTTATTATTTTATTTTTATCGTTTTTTAAATGTAGAATGTAATTTTAGCAAAAATAATTTTACGTTATGTAAATAAAGAATAATATGTTTTCTATATATATATATATTATAAAATTTTCTAATTTTGTTAATAATTACTAGTATTGACATATTTATACGAAAATAAAATAATTATAAATTAATTAATCTTAAGCAATATACATTCTTAAATGCACTTGATTTCTTATCGGCTTTAATATATATGCATTAGCATTTAATATAATATTACTTTATGGGCGAAATTAATGTCCAGCGATTGAAACAATAAATAGTATTTTGTATTACACAGATCTTGACGATGAGTTCATATTTGGGAGTTATTTTAATTTAATTAAGTTTGTTCTTTTCTTTCGGTGCGGACAGCGCAGAGAGCTACTTTCTGCGACTCCGGTAGTCGCATGCGACGTACTTCTATTTTAACGTTTTAATCAATTCAAAGAGTTTAGAAACATAAAACTGTAATTATATTTTATCATTATGCACAGTTAGCCCAAAAACACAACACCAAATGGAAAACTCAATCGTTATTATACCAAATGGACTCAATAAATTAGTATTTATTTATTTAATTTTCTTTTTCTTTTCTTGTTTTTTTCCTAAAGTTATGCCAATAAGTTCAAATTATACAATAAATACTAATTAATATTTTTATAAATAGTAATTCTTATATATGTATTATTAAAGTTTTATACATAACAATGTGCATTATTTGAAAAATAAAAATAAAAATTAATTTAATTTGCATGCATCTACGACAACAACAAGTCTTTATTCCACTATCATTCTGTCATATTAAAAATCAAATTCTCATTTAATTTTAATAAACAAAGATAATTTTTTTACATCATAATGAATTCTTTTTAGTTCTATTTTTATGATCTTTAATATAAGATGAATTTAATATATCTACTCTCCTAATCAGGTCATCAGACAGCCGATATTTTGTGGCTAAATCACATAAGATGACTCTCTCTAATATTATCTATCATTAGAGCCACTCTAACTTTAATACGTATAAATTCATTGAAATTTATTTTAAAAAAAGCGTATTTTGTTTTAAAAAAATTCATTTCAAATATTTAGATTGAAATTTGATAGAATGAATATTTTGATTAATAAGAGATGAATGTATATATGATTAAATAATTAAAATTTTATATAAAATATTTGATTTAAATTTGACTTAAATTTAATGTCCAATTTATTTTAAAATGTGTCGGGTGAAAAAATAAATTTTAATTTATGATAACTCGTTCAATCTTGTCGAATTCAACCAAACAGGGCAGTTCTTAAAAATAAAAATAAAAATAAATAAAGTAATAAATAAAACATATATATATATATATATATATATATATATATATATATATATATATATATATATATATATATTCAAATATATTAAAAGTATAAATCAGGTAAAATAAAAAATAAAATGTTCAATATCTCTTTCAATCCCGCACTAAAATTTCATTTAAAATGCATTAAATATTACAATAACTTTAGAATAAATTTATGGCCATATAATTGAATTGCCATATATTTATTTACTGATTGATAATATATAATTGCAAGAAAATATTGTCGCTTTGCGTTTCAATGTATATCTTGTCTTGTGGCGTTGCCTTGTCAGCAAAATTTTGAACAAGTGGCAGTAAGGGATTGGCTTGCATTTAAATTTCTTTGCTTTCATGAGAAATTAATAAATAAATAAATATCAGGCGATGAAAATATATTTTAAAAGCCCACAAATTATTTGTTTTGCGCTTTCAGTCTATTACAAGATTTGATTTAATACATCCATTAAAGATTGTCTATATATGGCATTATGTAAATAATGCCATCATATATTCCCGTATTTTGTTATGAAAATCTGTACAGTTTGAAAATTATTTTTTTGTTTTTTATTTTTTAAAATAAATATTATTCATATAAAGTTTCTGAGCCACAAAATCACCACTTTATTATATCCTAATAAAAATAATGAAACGATAATTTCTTAAAAAGAAATTAATTTAACATAAAGCAAACGTTTAATTGCATTAATTTCTTTTCATTTACCTCATTTTCTTCATTTTATTAATGATGACTTTAAATTATATTTTTAAAAATTGGATCAAATATTAAATCAAAGGAAAAAAGAGGTTCAAAATAAAATAATTTAGAGTTAAATTTGATGTGTAATAAATCTTAAATTTTTTATATAAATAACACACTATTTTTATACATTTACATATCTAATAAATAAAGTTTGATATTTATAAATATAACAATTTTTCATATTAATTTTAAAATATTATTATTTTTATGTAATATTAAAGATTTGAATATTATTTATATAAATATGAAAATTTAGATGTTAAATATATAAAAATTTGTGTTATGTATTTACATGCCTCATATTATAATTAATTAAATATGACTTGAATATGATAATATGCATGGTCTAATTGAACAATAAATGGAAAATAAATCATATATAAATAATATTTTTATAGATTTAAATTTAAATTTAATTTGACAGGAACCATTTATCGTTTAATTCAGATAGAAAGAGTACTTTCGATTGTGATCTCTGAACTTATTTTCTTGAGGTTGACAGTTTTGTTTTCCTGTGCGGCAACCGTGCGATCGAAGCCTCCTGCCTTCTTGTAGTTTTCTGTTGTAGAGCAATCTCCTTTTTAAAAAGTTGCCGATTTTATTATGAAGTGAGGATCTGTTGCGTTGGAATAAAATTCTGAAACTGATCAGGGGCGGGGGGGCCGGGGGCCTTAAAATTCTGAAAAATAGGTTTAATTATAAGTTTATTTAGTCAATTAGACACCAAAATTTTTTTTAACAAAATATCGTCCGTCAACGAACCATGGCCAAATATTAGCGTCGCCGTTGAACCGACGGCTCGTCTTAATTTTTTTTTTTTTAAATTAGCTAATATTTGTCACATCTATCTCATCCGTTCAAAATCGAGAGATCGAACGAAATTTTACAACTTTCTAGTATCAAAAAATTAAGATACCGATACGAAGTCGAATAACTCTCCTTAATTTTTTTTTTTTTAAAATTTGGGCATGCGATTGCTTATATCTACTTTATGAGTAATCGAGAACTTAGTATCGTGAACGCACAACTTTCATGTTGATTAAAAAAATTAATATTGTTCCGATACACAGCTTTTGTGAATGCTAAAACTACGACTGAAATTTTGACACCTTTATTTGTCTAGACTCATCAGTCGAATCAAGAGAGCTTCAAATCGTTGGAATTGTAACAAAATTCTCCACAGTTTTCATGTTAATCAAAAATTACGATTGTAGCCCGATACGTAGCTAAAATTGTTATAATACTAAAAACTAACAAAAAAAATTTGTAGTTACATTATCACAATCATAATTTTGATATAAAAGCGAAATTTTACGATTAATGATACTAAGCTCGATTGACACCGATAAGTCAATATAAACAAATAAAGATAGCTCAAAAATTTCACTCTTAATTTTTTAATGCATTTGCAAAAGCTATCTAATCTTAATTTTTTGATCAACATAAAAGTGAAAAAATTTTTATGATTCTAACGATATCAAGTTCGACGACATTGATGAGGTAGATATGAGCAAAATATCTTTATCCCAATTTTTTTAAATTAAGGACAAGTTGTCTCAAAAAAGCTTGTGTATCTCACAAATCTTTGATCAACATAAAAGTCATGAGAAATTTGACGATTCCAAATACCAAGATCACTGATTCCAAAACGATAGAGATGAGCAAAATCTGTGCATTTAAAAAAAAAAATTAAGACTTGACGGGACGCATGTTACTCGTCCGCTCAACGAACGACTACTTATTTGCTATTTTTTCGGTGCCTAATTGTCTAATTAAATTTATAATTATGCCTAATTTAAAAATTTTCCCACACAAGGGCTGGTTGTTTCAGCATTATTCAGATATTATTATTAATAATATTATTATATGTCAATATTTAATATGTATTTGATTTAATGGCTGATGTTATTTTGTTTAAAGATAGCTAAAATAAAATGTAATATAATGAAAAATATAATAGTTATTTATAGGTTTATCTTCTGCAGAATGTCTATGTAACAAGTACTTGGCAGGTCTTATTAACTGACATAATATTGCGATATCTCAGATATTTAATAACTTTTAATTCAATATTCTTTATGATAAATAAGCGTTCAAATAAATGAGTTTTTAGTAAATGATACTTCTCGCATGCTAAAAAATCAATTACGATAAAAATAAAAATTTATATTTTAATCTTATTGTGAAATCTAGTATATACATAATATTTGAAGAGTGAATAAGAAACTCTAAGATTTTTTACTTAAAAAAATCTGAGAAAGAGGGGCAAAATATCACGCTAGAAAGAAAATTTTTTATTATGCCGCTTCAGTAAGTTTAAGTTTTCAATAAGCGATATTGATTACGTGAGAAAACCTCACAATGGGAATAAAATCAAACAACAACGCATGGTAATGTATGAAAATATTTAGCTAATAATAAAATGGTTAAACGGCACCAACGCGTGCAGGTGAAGATTAACGTACGGATGATGGTGGAGATAGTGCGCGTGATTACGGCGGTGGTTGATGATGACGATGATCGTGCGGCGATGTAGCGGCAGCAGGACCGAAGCGGCCAGGCAAATGGAAGGCGGCCGGAAATGATGAAGGCGGTACGGCGTGGGTCGCGACCGAACCGACACTATTATGCTTGGAGGATCTTCAACCTTAGAGTTCTCTTCTTTATTTGGCTCCCTCATGTGAAAAATGAGGGACTATTTATAGATGAGAGGAATGACGCTTCTGTAAATACGTGCAAAATCCAAACCACTTCATCGAATGACTTAAAATGATTCTCTTGATCATGTGATGTATTTTAAATATTTGAATGTTCAAATGAAATCAGAATTAGGAGATCTTGGGCTTGTTAGATCGCTCGCAAGACGCTTCGATTTTTATAAACACTCCTTATTTAGAAACCGACCGATATGTTTTTAATTATATTTTAAGCACTTGATGGGTTAGTCTTGACTCAATCATTGTTTTCGACATCAAGATTCGTGCTTTGACGTGAAAATTTCAGTGTCATATTAGTTGCCCCCTATTTTTGGATGATATTATTTCTATCTTCCAAAAATATATGTCAAATAATTGAAAATACGGGTTCATTAATTTTTGCATTACATATAGTTTGAGAGAATGAATCTTCATGGGTGCACAAGACTATGATCCGGGCGGTGTAGGGTGTCGCGTGCGCTCATGGGCAATTACGGACACCGCCTATCGCTATGCGACGCAACGGAGCGCAGCCGCTGAAATGCGCGCGCATGAGGCGTCGTGGGTGCGCGGGCGGCGGTACACAAGCGATGCAAAGCATGTCATGGGAGCGAAAGGCAACACGATCGATAAAAAATTTTGATTTGTTCAAATTTTTGGTTTTTTATTTTTTTAAATTTATTCCCTTTTGCCGATAGTGGATCTATAACCCTCCTGGGTCAAGAGAGATACAATTTTCTCTCATATGATTTCTTGTTCTTAGCGTTGGATGAGAAATTATCCGAGGTTAAGTTGACTAAGGGTAATAAATTTTTTTTCCTTTTGTCGTGAAGGTCGACCTTATTTTTTAAAAGAATGTCATTTGCTTTGCTGATCAAGAACCGTAGTTCTTACGGCGAGCCTCCAATTTTTCCTCGAGAGAGGCGTCTCTTTAGATCGACCAAGTTTAGAGGCGATCAAGGCTCGTAGTTCATACGGCGAGGCTCCAGTTTTCCCTCGAGAGAGGTGTCAACTATCCTTGTCGGACCGACTGGATTTGGAGGCGATCAAGGCCCGTAGTTCATACGATGAGGCTCTAAGTTTCCCTCGAGAGAGGTGTTAACTGCCCTTGTTGGACCGACCGGGTTTGGAGGCGATTAAGACTCGTAGTTCATACAACGAGGCTCTGATTTTCCCTCGAGAGAGGTGCCAACTGTCTTTGTCAAACTGACCAAGTTTGGAGGTGATCAAAACTCGTATTTTCTACTTTTTCTTGTAGGAAATTGAATTTCTTGAAACTTCAATGGATGGTTCAGTAGTTAACAACTGCCAAGGTGGCGAGGAAGCGTCAATTAGAAACCATCACTCAAAAAACTCAGAAAATCTAGCAGGTAATTTCGGAGTATCATTAGAGAAAAATAGCTTTTTTTGGTGATCTCATAAGTATGCATATATTTTTCATCAGATTGTAGGCGAAAATTTTTATCAAAAACTATCCGTGAGCAATAAAGTCAGAAAAGAATATGCCCAAGTATTGGGGTGAGTGAGTTGCTTCACACAGTTCTCAGACCTTTATCTTTCTCTCTACATTTTTGTTTCATATTTATTATGTATTTTTACAGGATGATGGCTGGAAGAAAACCAATAGCATGACAGCTACAAACAATATATCATCCACTATCATAGCTTCCAGTTTAATGGTGCTCCGTAGAAAATTTTATTTCTCAAATGAGTTGGTGGCTCTAGTTGCCAAAAAGTCTAATCGGGCATGTTCTCCTCTGCAAGGATACTTTACTATTTCTGAGATGATTTTTCGTACAGGACTGCGATTCCCTTTGGCTCCTGAATTGATTAAGATTTTTAAAATATGCGGTGTAGTTTTGTCACAATTTTTATTTCGAGCTTTAGTGATCATTGTTGGTTTGACTATCTTCTTTAGAGAGCGTTGTGTGAATTTGAACATCAAGTACTTATGCTAAATTTGTACGATCACATGTGATGCTCAGGGACATGTTTCATATCGAGGTATAAAGAATTGTATATAATTTTTAGCATGGGATCCATTTAGAAGTTTGTCTAATGGATTTTTTTTTTGTGAAAAATGTGTGGGGCCTCCCTGACAGATGTGAAAGATTGAATGACCTTCCAGATCTATTACTAATTGAAGAGAATAAAATGCTAACAACTCTCAATATTCCTGTTGTAGGAAGCTTGCAGCATGAGTTATGTCATATTACAAGTATATAATTGAAGATAGAATGTTCAAGGTTGGCCTTTACATTCAGGCTAGGAGATTTCATGCTCTTCTACTGAAGAGATCAAGTAAAGGTAATGAAAGGTCTCATAATATTCATAGGATTCTTTCAAGAAGCATTTACAAAATCATGGTGTGATGCTTCTTCTATAGAAAAGAAGATATGTGCCGAAGTAACTATGTCAAATATTTGTAGAGAAGGTGTTCTCCCCCAGTTGGCCCATAAGAGTTTAGTTATCTCAACTCATAATGGGGGGATTCATCTCTCAAAAATGCATATTCTTGAAGAGGAGTTAAAAGCGTATGCTTAGGCGTCACGTAGGCAATTAGTATGTTATCTTCTCTTTTTCTTTCTTTTCTTCTTTCCTTTTTGTGTAATATTTGTGATTTTTTTATTGTAGGTAACCCAAACATTATGGCTTATGACTCATTTGGGTGTCGCTCTAGATGAGTGGAATACTGAATTTGTGAAGGTAAAATACTTGCAAGGTAAGTACGAGCGAAAGATGAGTGTTAAGGCCAAAGAATTGGCAGCTCTAGAGGATCAACTAACTTGGTTTAGAACTGAGCTAGCGAACATGTCAACTTCCCTTTCTCTCTAACATCAGGAGGTGGAGCGTGCTCGTGATGAGCTGATTGAGGTGGGGGTAGAAACTCGTAGGAAGGAGAAAAGACTCAAGGCATTTGTAGTGGAGAAGAAGGCTCTTGAATTGGAGAAGAAAGTATTACATGACCGTCTTTCTGAGAAGGAGCTTATAATGTTAGAAGTAGAAGCAAATGAAGTCTCCTTGAAGGCAGTGAAAGACTATAAGAACTTCCTAGCTTATCGCGATTCTATCGAGGATCATATCCAAGAAGCTCGTAATCATATTCTTGATGTTGAAGTAAAGGACTTGGAGCGCCAATGTTTGGAGGAAGTATTTATCCGAGGATTCCTAAAAGAATCCACTTAGCACATCGCAAAACTAGGGCTTATATTGAGAATCTGTCTCCCAGCCAAGTATCTGAAGACCCTTCTGTGGGCTCTGAAAATTTGCCACCGACCTCTCGACAAACTTATTGAATTAAAGAGAGTAATTTGAAATGTGACCGTGTAATTTTTAAAAGGTAGATGAGATAGTAGATAAGACACTGCCCATAGATTTCACCCTCATTTTGTGAGGACTTTAGATTTGGTTCCAAGTTTCTTATAGGCGTAAGCCCCTATAGTTAATTACCCCTCTCAATGCTAGTCATCAGGTCGCTTAATACATAGCATATAGTAGCAGCATATGGAGTTTCAGAATTTAGATTATAAAATTCATCATTTCAGCTTAAACCGGATGGTTGGGGGAATGATGACGTGCCTGATCTAGATCCCATGGTTAGATCTCGAAGCATTGCGGTGATGTAGGACACGGTGCTTTTATGATATGATGTTTATTACGATAATTCTTAAATCGACAAAGAGTAATGATAAATGCACACTACTATTGAGCACATTCACAATATTATAAATTTAGTGAAGTTGAAAAGATCTTAGTTAAAGTTATGTCAACCACACTGAGATGCATCTTATAAGTGCAAAGAAATAACTAAAGTTATGAATGATCTAACCAGATTTAAAATAACCAATGAAGCGGGGATACGTTGAAGTCGACCTTCTACAAACGGTCAGAGGAGATCGCGTTCCTTCCTTAGATGTCATTCTCTAAGGATTGTGAACTCACACACTCAAGTAGTCAGTCACTCAAGAGGAAAGTACACAGAAGAATAGTAAAAGAAATTTAAGAAGATAATTTTTATTCTAAATTCAAGTACCAAGCATTACAAGAGCCTCCCAGGAATGAAAGGAGAGTTAAGAATACTCAAACTAACTTAACCTCAAACTACACACCACCATTCAACTACCACCTATCAAACCTACCACCACCTTATCAAACCACCATATTCATACCTCTGACTCATGGGCCATGACATAAGAATAGCCCAATACATATAAGCTCAAGACATATACAAAATATAAAAGCCCAATAATAATGACTCATGGGCCATGACAAGAATAGCAATACATATAAATTCAAGACATATACAAAATATAAAAGCCCAATAATACATAACTTAAATTATAACAAAAGGCCAAATCATTCATTTAAGCTTTATGATGATGATGACGATGGTGATGATGATGCCGCATCGCCTCCGTTTAAAGGATTCTCCTCGGAGAATGAAAATCAAGTACTCTTGTAATAATTGTGAGTCTAGTTGATGTAACTCATCAAATGTAAGTCATGAATCTTCAAGTGGAGAAAGACCTTTCCAACGAGCGAGAAACCTTTGAGTGCCTCCATCGGATGATGATAATGCGGTCTTCTAAAATTTGATCGGGCGATGTGATCTTAAGTGGCGAGATGGTATAGAGTCGATGATGAAGTATGAACATGTCGGTACTTAGAGGGAATAGTATCATCCATGGCTTGCCCATGGTACAACGTTAAATCGATACATTAAATATTGGAGAAATTCCATTCATTGGAAGATCTATTTCATAAGCATTATCATTTATCTTCCTTACAACTTTATAAGGACCGGATCTCTTGAGAGTTAATTTCTTAAGAGTTCCTTGGAAATCTCTCGGTCTAACTTTAACAAGAACCAAATCTCCCTCATTAAATTTTACATATATCTATGTGCATCAACATTAGCTTTATATTTATCATAACTCGAGTAAGTTTTGTTGAATTTCACGATGTAAATTATGCATGCTTTGTGCAAATGAAGATGCAAATGCACTAGACCTATATATTACGAGCAATTCAACAAGATCAATTGGTTTTCTTGGATCATAACCATATGAAAAGGACTCATACCGGTTGACCAATTAATTGACTGATAAGCAAACTCTAGGAAGAACTAGGTCCCAACTAGTAGTATGATGGTCACTGACACTAAGTAAATTTCTAAGCTTCTATTAACAACTTCGGTTTGTCCATCTGTTTGAGGGTGGTAAGTAGAAAATAAGAGTTTTGTGCCAAGCTTTTTCCATAAAGTTTTCCAAAATAGCTCATAAATCTTACATCATCATATATAATTATCTTAGGTATGTAAGCTATCTCACGAAAGAAAATTATCGCTATATGTGATGCATCGATGTCTTATAACATGGAATGAAGTGTGCCATTTTAGAGAATCGGTCAACAACTACTAGAATAGAGTCAAAATGTTATACAGTGCGAGGTAATCCTAAGATGAAGTCCATACTAAGATCTTCCCAAGGTTTGTGGGGATTGGGAGTGGTGTGTACCATAATTTTGTTTTCCACTTTTTTGCTACTTGGCAATGCGACGGCAATGATATGAGCAACATCTTTCTTAAGACTAGGCCAAAAGAACCTATCCTCCATCATAGCTATTGTCTTATCGACCAAATGACCGGATACACCTCCTGAATGAATTTCCTCAACAAAAAATTTCAAAGTGATGAATCGGGATACATAGTTGTGTTACGAAAGAGATAGCCATCATTTGATAATCTGGACTATTAATTGAAACATCAAATTTCAAAGATTCAAAAATTTGTTGAAAATCTTTACAATTAGGATAATCATCTTTAACCTTTTCAATCCAAAATAACCTTCACACTCATGGTATTTAATAATGTACATATTCTACTTAAGGCATCTGTAACTTTGTTCTCGACACCAGATTTATATTTAAGAACAAACGTATATTCTTGAAGAAATTGAACCCATTTTGCATGACGAACTAAGTTTCTTTTGGGTGTTTAGATATTTAAGCGCATTGATCGAATAAAGTATAAATTCTCGTGAAAGAAGATAATGTCGCCAATAACGTAAAGTTTGGATGACAGCATACAGCTCACGGTCATATATGGAATATCGTTGGCGCGCTTCATTTAATTTTTCACTAAAAGCAATAGGATGACCTTCTTGTTTAAGAACACCTCCAATACCAACTCAAAGCATCACATGATACCTCAAATACTTTGTTAAAATTTGGCATTTGTAATATCGGTGGACTTGTTAAAAGTTCTTTAATTTTAGAGATTGCATCATTTTTGTCCAAACAAAGTCTCCTTTTTTTAAGACATTGAGTTAGGCCATAATAGTGCTAAATCCATGAATAAACCTTCGATAAAATGTGGCTAACCCATGAAAACTACACATCATGAATTGTGGTTGGGGTAGGCCACTCTTGAATAATTTTTTTTGGATCGGAGAGATGCCATCACAAGAAACAATGAATCCTAAGAAGATTACTGAAGACGTCATAAATGAGCATTTTTTAAGTGAACATATAGTCTTTCTTCACGAAGCACTTCAAAGACTTGTAGTAAATGTTTCTCATGATCTCTTAGTTTGACTAAAATTAAAATATCATCAAAGTACACAACTAAAATTTTCCAATGAATGGTAAGATATGAGTCATCACTGCATAAATGTACTTGGAGCATTAGTCAATCCAAAAGGCATTCTAGCCATTCATACAAACCATCTTTTGTCTTGAATGCGATTTTCCATTCATCACCTTCTCTTTGATGATATCCACTTCTAAGATCAATTTTAGAAAACTATTGATCCAACCATCATATCTAACATGTCATCAAGTCTAGGTATGGGAAACCTATACTTAATGATTTTATTTATAGCACGACTATCACACATACGCCAACCATCTTTCTTTGGGGTAAGAAGAGCCTTGCGCATGGAATAAACTTTCCCTAATAAACCCTTTTGATAATAAATCATCAACTTGTTGTTTTAGCTGCATGTTCATTTGGGTTCACGATAATGTGGCAAATTTGGGAGTGATGATCGATTAGCTCTATGGCATGTTGGATACTTCTTAATGGGGAAGCTCACTAGGAAGTTCTTGAGACAAATATCTTGATATTCCAATAAAAGTTCACGTGCCGAGATGAGAATGATTTAACAGGTTGATTTTCGAGGTTAGGACAACTAATGCAAAAATATTCCCATTAATCTCTTGTTGAAATTGACATTTATTAATAATATGTAGGGATTTCTTTTTTAGATGGGTGGAGAAGAATTTTGGGGTTGAAGTGGAGTGACCTCTTTAGGCTTTGGGTTTAGACAATTCTCTCTTACCTTGAAAACTAAAAGCATATGTATTAGATGCATAATTTGTGACATCCATATCAAAAGCCAAGGTCTACCTAAAAGTATATGAGCAACATCCATCGGAAGAACATCACACCAAATTTTATCACTATATTCTCTAATTGAATGGGTACAAGACAACGTTGAGATATAGAGATAGGTCTTATCTGGCGACCTTATAAGGCTGGGTGGGTCTGGGTGAGCTTCATCCTAGCTAAAGCAGAGGTAGCAATAACATTCATGCAACTTTCACTATCAATGATTAACTTACACGTCTTTTCACCACTCTTAAAATAAGTGTGGAAAATTGATGTCTCCAATCATTATTAGCTCGTGGGGTTGCTAACACCTGCATAACGACTATATGAGACTCATCTAATCTCTTGCATCACTAGCTTCTTCACAAGGGTCAACGCAATTTGATTATCATTATTTTCATTTTGTTGATCCTCATTTTCATAATCTAAGTGTAAGTTTTGAGGACAAGTACTTGCATAGTGACCAATTTTACCACATGTAAAACAAGTAATGCTAGAAGTCTTAGAGCTAGATGTTCCCACTAAAGCTTTTCCTTTTGTTTCACTGGGTCCTTTAGGAACTACTAAAGTAGGAGGGTTAACACACGATTGAGAGTTGTTTGTAGATGAAGTTGTGAATCGCTTATAAGGTTGTGATCTAAGATATTGTTCAATTTGAGTCGCCACTCGAAATGCATCCTCAAGAGAATAAATTTCTCGAGTTATCATTTCATTACAAATATCAGTTCGTAACCCAGATCTAAATCTAGAGATTGTTGTGCGGTGATCCTCTCTAACATCACAACGGGTCATCAATTCATCAAATCGTGTCATATACTCAACAACAGTTAAAGATCCTTGTTTAAGCGTAGTCATTTCATCCATAAGTTGATCATGAAAATTTAATGGTATATTTTTGCTTTAAAATTTCTTTCATTTCATCCCAAGAAGCAATAGGTGGTTGTCCTAATGTTGATATTTTTTGTGAGATTAACCCAATAAGTCTTAGCATGACTAGTTAGTTTCATGCGGCAAAACGAACTTGTCTTTCTTGACATGGGCATCCAATCAAAATATTGGTCCATGTCTACTAACCAATCTAAGAAAATTTTAGGATCAAGTCGACCATCAAAATGTGTGGATCAATTTTAACCCTATAACATCATCATCGTTCTAAGTGTAATGATGCAAAATTAGTAATGGCTCTTCGTAATGTCGAGGGATAATGCTCATAAGGAGTTCGATGAGCATAACCTTCATCTCGCCTTAATTGTCTTCCTATTCGATGAGGTGGGTGAGGAAGTACCTCATCAAACTCGTGATATTCATTAAAGTTGTTCCGGCATAACGGGGGGTCTACAGGAGAATGGGATGAGGGTGGGAGAGGAAGAGGAACCGATCAACATGATGACCTTCTCTCTCTTCAAGTTGGTGTTCTGGATTGGGTTAGTTTCGTGAATGTGTTGTAAGCCTACCAACTTTTGTTTCTAAGGCTTCAAATCTTTTGGAATTCATTAAAGGTTGGTGCATAAGGGTAAGCTTTTCTATTTTTTCTAGTAAAATTCATAGAATCATGTTTTTCATCCAAGGATTGATCTTGATATCTATGACCACTACGAGTTGACATGATGATATTCTTTTAAAAATATTAATATAAACAAATATTTAATTAATTTTTTTTTATTATTATTTTTTTAAATGCAATGTAATGAAATTAAAGACACGATTAAAAGTAAGTAAATGCTCTAATTAGATAAAAATTTTGTATGATTTTTTTTAACAAGAAATTGCAAGATTACTCTAATGCAAAAATAAAACTCAATACTAAACAAGATGTTCCCAAAGAAACATACTTGCTCTGATACCAAATATGATGTAGGCACGGGTGCTTTTTATGATATGATATTTATTACACCGATAATTCTTAAATCCTCACAAAGAGTAATGATAAATGCACACTACTATTGAGCACATTCACAATATTATAAATTTAGTGAAGTTGAAAAGATCTTAGTTAAAGTTATGTCAACCACACTAGAGATCTGAATCTTATAAATGCAAAGAAATAACTGAAAAGTTATGAACGATCTAACCTGTAACAGATTTAAAATAACCAGCAGCGAAGCGGGGATAAGTTGAAGTCGACCTTCTACAAAGTCGCCGTGGAGATCGCGCCTTCCTTAGAAGTCCTTCTAAGGGTTGTGAACTCACACACTCAAGTAGTCCTCACTCAAGAGGAAAGCACACAAAGAATAGTAAAAGAAATTTAAGAAGATAACTTTCATTCCAAATTCAAGTACAAAGCATTACAAGAGTCTCCCTATTTATAGGAATGAAAGGGAGAGTTAAGAATACTCAAACCTAACTCCAAACTCAAACCTAACACCATCATAACTACACCTACCACCATTATCAAATCTACCACCACCTACTATCAAACCTACCACCATTATCAAACCTACCACTCATTCCATACCTACTAATGACTCATGGGCCATGATGACATAAGAATAGCCCAATACATATAAAGCTCAAGACATATACAAAATATAAAAGCCCAATAATAATGACTCACAAGGCAGACATTAATAGCCCAATACATATAAACTCAAGACATATACAAAATATAAAGCCCAATAATATAACTTAAATTATAACAAAAAGGCCAAATCATTCATTTAAGCTTTATACGATGGTAATGACAGACGATGATTCTCAGATCATAAAACTTCATTTATAAGTGAATAAATAATAAATATCCTTATCAAAAAATAAGAAAGGATAATAAACCTAGGAGGTGTGTTTTTAGAATTTAAGTTATAGAGTAGATATTGTTATTATATATATAATATAAATAAAAGAAGAAAGACATTTGATGTAGATAATTAATTAATAATATATCAATAACTGAGGGGAATCTAGAAGTTCTAATTGAAAATGTAAGAATATTGAAAACGATTTAAGCAATTCAACATAGTCTTTGGGGCCCATGCGAGTGTATTTAGAAATTTTGATAGTTTTTATTTCTGAATTATGAGATTAATTTTATATTTTCATTTAATTCCAACTTAGCCTGTGCAACCTTTTTAGATATTAAAATTTACATTTCAAATCTCTATGTCCGAGCACATGCAAGTGTTTATAATTATAATTTCACATAATTATTGATTTCGTTGATTTTGAAAATCTTAATTTAGAATGAAATTCTTTAATTTTGTATTGAAGGAAAGCTCCTTCATTCGCAAGTTTAGTTTTGTGTGTATCGCTTGTACAAATAATTGCATCTATATTAAGAATACATTTTGATTTAAATTGTAGTTTAAAACATTACTTGCACTTAGTTTACTTGTTAAAATTTTTTTTATTCTCCCAACTTGATTATGTTCAATTTAAATCACTTTTAATATGTCAATTTCAGTGTTTATTGCTTTAGCATTATTCATGCTTATTCACTAGCATTGCAATCATCTCTATATTGATATAAGAGTTATTAAATCAAATTTAGATTCATCCTTAACTCCATATCAAATCACATATTTATTTGAAAACTAGACTTCAAATTTATTATAAGTTTCTTATGAGTTTGGCATTTGTCTCACGAAGTTTCAATTAAGGCTTGTTTAACTTTGAGAAATTTGAATAAAAGAGAAATCACTTTACTGCTTCAATTTAAACTATAGAGAATCACAATTAGAGTTTATGAGTTTAATATTAGCCTCCCCAAATTTTACTTGTATTTTAAATGAGTGTTCTATTCTTTCTAAAATTTGCTTTAACTGTTCTTCTCCTATTTTTCTTTGATTTAACATTTATCTTCATATTTATCATATATCCTTTTGTTCGACTTAAGTTTAGATAATTTTCATTTGAATTTGTTTAAGTCTTGAATTTTAGTCTAAATTTTGCCAGCCTCCCGGCATCATCCTTGTGTAAGGGGCTGCATCGGGAGTGTTTTGGCTTTCTGATGCCACATGATCAGAAGGAGTTGTGTCTTCTGACACCACTGATTTTCATCTCGTCGTGCCCTCATGAGCTCGACAAGGCCTTCAAACCTGAAAGAAGATGTACAATATAATATATATTCATTCCCCCCTTTTTTTTTCTAAGTCTAGACATTAGACAAAATTTTGACAACATTTCATTTAGGGGAAGCGATATCTAACGGATGTTGGCTTACTCGGTACGCCCTCATGAGCATAGTGAGCGGTGTCTTGCAACACCGCAGTTTTTCATCTCGTCACGCCCTCATGAGCACGACGAGGCCTTCAAACCTGCAAAGAAACACAAGCATGTATATATATTCACAGTCACACATTCCATATGTTCTGAGTTATTTTTTCTACGCATTGCAATGATCGGCAAGGGAACGGGATTAGACATGCCGAAAATCAAGAGAAGAACTCCCCTCATGAAGGTGTTCCTTTCTGGTTACGGTGAAGAGAAGGGTTGACAAGGGAAGAAAGAGGGGTTGTTTGGCTGCAGAGGTAGTGGAAATGCCGGAAACCTAGAGAAGAACCCGCCTCATGATGGTGTTGATTCTCGATTTTCGTCATTTGCAAGGAAAAAAAGAGGGGTTGTTTGGTTACAGGGGTAGTGAAAATGTTGGAAACCTAGAGAAGAACCCGCCTCATGACAGTGTTGTTTCTCAATTTTTGTCATTTGCAAGGGAAGAAAGAGGGGTTGTTTGGGTGCAGGGGTAGTGAAAATGCCAGAAACCTAGAGAAGAACCCGCCTCATGACAGTGTTGCTTCTCGATTTCCGTCATTTGTAAGAGAAGAAAGAAGGGTTATTTGGCTGAGATATACTTTCCTGCTGGTTGGATTGTTCAACAGTAGGGTAATGATTTGCCTTTACATCACTTTGAAAAATTGAAACGATACTTTTCTCGCACATCATCTATCATTTCTTTGCATTGGATGCTTCGCTCATCACAAAATCCTGCATTGTTGCTTCACATTTGTTGTGGCATCAAGAGTGATGTAGAATTTTAATCCTTCATTGATATTCTCCTTTAGTTCTTGATATTTTCCACTCACGAATCTGTTATAGCTCTCTATTAACTTGTAATCATCCATTAAACAAAGAAGTGAACTCATCATTTTGCACTTGAATTTTTAGCAATACGACTCTTGTGCTTTCATATTTTGCCAATTTCTTCACAAATATGATCATATTTTGATATCTCCTTCACGAAAAGTTCATCATGACTATTGACCATGACCATCAACTTTGGTAATATATCATCCTTTCTTTTCATCTCTTTAATCATGTCCTCTAATATGACCAAAAATTCCTCTAGTAAGCACGAATCTTGATGCAAAAGCTAATCGAATTGAAACCGTCGAGATCAACTTAAAATATCATTGGAAACTTTGAGACATCAATTAAATTCCTAAAAGCACTCAAATATGGAGTGTTTATAGTCAAATCGAGCATCTCGATGAGGCGGTTCCAACAAGCCAAAGATCTTATAATTGAGCTTCATTTGAGCATTCAAATGCACAAAATACATCATATGATCAAGGGGATCATTTTGAGCCATCCGATGAAGTGGAGTGCGATTTTGCATGTATTTCTGAGACGCCACTCCAATCTATAAATAGCCTCATTCCTCATGAGGGGAGGCCGAAGGAGAAGGGAGGCAAGCAAGAGAGAGGAGAGAGCTTTAAAGATCCTCTAAGCACACCGTCGCCACTCGACCTCGCCAACCACCGCTGCCGCCGCCATCACTGCCACCGCTGATCCTCACCGTCATCGACCATTATTGCCGGTCATCATAATCACACTATCGCTGGTCATCATCAACATCGCCGTTAACTTCGCCGCTGTCAGCTGCCAACATGAACATATCCGCCCGCCAGTGGAGGCTTTTCGGGCTAGCTGATTTTTCCCTCTTTTTGAGGTTTTCCACGTAAAAATTCTAGAGTTTTATTATTCGCTCTTTAAATACCTGTGTGTGTGTTGGATTTCACAACAAAGCTAAGGCGAATACTTTTACTCTACTGCAACTGGTTTTCTAGCACACAACACTTTGGCGCCGTCTGTGGGAATTACTGATTCCCATTATTTCATCTTGTATGACGACCAAGTTTCCCAACAAAATCAAAACCACCATCGAGGTGGAGCATTTCAAGCTTTTAAAGAGCACAAGCGAAGAATGAAGATTCATCAAACTTCGTTCCTTCAAATTTTGTTGGAAATTGAGGGGCAACTCTTAATCTCAGAAGATCACCCATGTTAAGCATCTAATCGATTACCATCCCAAGAAACAAGTCAAAGTTGGAGGATATTTCAATATTGAGAAGAGATATAGCTTTGCAAATTATGATTTTCTAATCATAGTCATGGAAAAACAAGACTAAGGTTAAGGAGCAACTTTAGCTACAACCACAAACGGATGTTTTGATTCGACCTCTTCCATACAGGTTAACTTCATCAAGCAAAGACTCTGACAAACAACCTAGGATAGGTCAAAAGGTCCTTGGTGGACTTCCCACGACCCCTTCCATACGTTAACGCCATCGCAACACCTCAAACAATCTCGAGATAGGTCAAAATCCTGGTGGATTCAATTCGACCTCTTCCATACGCACCATCGGTAACATTCGATAAACAACCTCGGATGGGTCAAAATCTCGTGGATTCAATTCAACCTCTTCCATACAGTTAACGCGTCGAGCAAAAGACTTCACTAACAACCTAGATAGGTCAAAAGGTCCGGTGGACTTCCCACGCCTTCCACATGTTAATCTCTCGACAAACAACCTCGGATAGGTCAAAACTTTGTACCTCCCACACAGTTAACGCCATCGAGCAAACACTGACAAATAACCTCGGATCAAAGGTCTTTGGTGGACTTCTACGACCTCTTCCACAGGTTAACGCCATCGAGCAAAGACTCAACAAACAACCTGGATAAGTCAAAAGGTCCTGGACTTCTAACCCTTCCACAGTTAACGCGTCGCTAACACTCGACAAACAACCTTGATGGGTCAAAATCTCGGCCGATTCAATTCAACCTCTTCCATATACGCCATCGAGCAAAGACTCGACAAACAATCAGATAGGTCAAAATCCACCGATGAATTGAACCTCTTCCATGTGTTAACGCCATCGAGCAAAGACTCGACAAACAACATCGGATAGGTCAAAATCCTCAAATTTCAACCTCTTATACAAGGTTAAGCCATCGAAAGCAAAGACAACAAACACCGATAAAAATCTCGCCGATTTGATTCAACCTTTTCCACAAGTTAACGCGTCATTGAGAAAAGACTCACAACAACCTCCGGATAGGTCAAAATCCTGGATTCAATTCAACCTCTTCTATGTTAACGCAAGATTCGACAAACAATCTGATATCAAAATCCTCGAATTAATTCAACCTCTTCCATATAGCACGCCATCGTTAACGCTATCGGTAACACTTAACAAACATCCGGATAGTAATTTCATCGCTGCCATCTCACACCATTAACGCGCCGCTAATTGCCGATTATTGCTATTGCGCGACCACCTCTGCTGGCTAATTGTCGTTGCCGCCACCACCGCTATCTATCTGGTCACGCCATCATCGCCCGTATTCAACCATCTGCGGTCAACCATCTCGCTGGTATCTCGCTGACTTGCGCACCATTACTACTTCATTTCGCCGCTGACTACTGCTGGCCGCTGATCCGGCCACCGCTGCCATCGCTGGTTAACCCACTATGCTGCTACATCTACGGATTAACGTCGCTGCCACTGAATTATGCTTCTCGTTGCTGCGACACTCTGCCGACTATCATCGGCCGCTGATTACTATCTTCTATCACGGCTACATCGCCATATTAATATCGCGGAATTGCGCGGTTATTGCTCAATTATCATGGAATCTCTACGCATCGCGCGTTATCCGCAAAACGCCGCCATCGTCGAGCATTATTAAATCAGTCTCGGTTATCGTCCTTGATCACCTCCAATCCGGTGGTTCGACGAGGTATTAACATTTTACGTAATTCTAGCTACGCTTTCGCCGAACGATCCGACGAGGTCGAACACCTCTTCGAGGGAAACGGAGCTTTGATGAACTACGGGTCTTGATCACCTCCCTCGGTCCAAAGGTTAGTTAACACCTCTTTCGAGGGAAAACTAGAGCCTTCCCGTATGAACAACGGGTCTTGATCGCCTCCGAATGACCTTCTCTCAAGAAGAAGAGAAGGTGCCTTCTCCTTTGGCCCTAGAGGTGTTTTTCTAGAGGCAAAAGGGTAAAAAATTGTTCAAAATCGCTCAAAACGGGCCAAACGGTGAAAACGCCAAACAGTTTTGCTTTGGGCATCTGGACGCAAGACGCTGCTGGTCCATTTCGACCAGCTTCACCCCGGTTCTCTCCCCGTGTCACAGAACCGCGCCGGTTAGCCACGACCGCTGCCCGCTCATCCGCTGCTTCGTACATCTGCTTCACGACCAGCCGGCAATTCGCCTGACCGCCATTCCATTGCCTCGCGACACTGACTTTTTTTTCGGGTGTTCAAATTTCTCAGAAAGCAAACCGCTGGGCCCGTTCTTTCACGAAATTTGACCACAAAGCCCAACACCTTTTTTCATTTATAAACTACACTAGTATCTTGCGTGCTGTAATCCAACCCGATCCTCAGGCTGTAAATGCTCAGAATGTCCATGGGTCCAGTAACCTCGAAGGCCGCACATACCTACACATGTGTGCATGTTTCCGTAATCATAATCTGCTTATATGAAGACTGTTTCTCTCAAAATATATGATTAATTGACATATAGATTTTGTTGAAGAATTTACTATTTTGATGTATTATAATATATATTTTTGATGATTGAGATAATATCATCCAAAAATAGCAACCGATACAGAAAATTCTCTACCAAAGCACGAATCTTGATGCCGAAAAGCAAGCTAATCGTAATCAAATATCGAGATCAAGCACTTAAAATATCATTGGAAACTTTGAGACATCAATTAAATTCCTAAAATGCTTTCAAATATGGAGTGTTTATAGTCAAATCGAAGGCCCTGAGCGGTTCCAACAAGCCAAAGATCTTACAGACTTCATTTGAGCATTCAAATGCATAAACATCATATGATCAAGGGGATCATTTTGAGCCATTCGATGAAGTGGAGTGGTACGGATTTTGCATGTATTTACAGAGACGCCCTCCAATCTATAATAGCCCTCATTCCTCATAGGGGAGGCGAAGAGAAGGAGGTGAAGAGAGAGGAGAGAGCTCTAAAGATCCTCCAAGCACACGCCGCCACTGACGGCTTAACCACCGGCCACGCAGCCATCGGCCGTCATCACCGATTCTCGCATTAATTCATTATTTCCTATTATCATAACCGCCACACTATCGCTGGCCATCATCATATCGTCCTTAAGTCGCCAACATCGCCGAACAGTGCCAACATCGTGCCAACATTTTACATTAAGAATCGTTGTCCATTTCTCATATACAATTCTAAATCCTGATCGGGAAGATCTCCAAATGATACATAGAGGCTTTTATTTGCAGTTTTCTCTTTTTTTTGAGGTTTTCCACGAAAAATTCGGAGTTTTATTATTCGCTTTAAATACGCGGTTTGATTTCACAACGTTAAGGCAATACTTTACTCTACCGAATTGATTTTCTAGCACGCAACATCCTCAAAGCTGGTCCTTTGTGCACCCACTTCTTCCAACTGCCTCAAGTTCTGCTTGAGGGCTCTCCCACTATAGCATCTTCATTTCTGTCCAAAGACATAATTGGTCTTGCAAGGCTTGGAAGGGTAGATTCTAACTTTAAATTTGTTTGAAATTGCTCTAATCCAAGCTATATCTTTGTCACTATATGCATAGTTTGCACTAGAAGCCAACAACGCGAACCCTTCAATATTTGTTCTAGCATCAACCAAAGCACCAGCATCACTAAAAATTGGTTGTACGAGTAGAAAAAGTGTTCCTCTGGGCAGCATTTACTGCAATACAGAATCTGGCCTCTGTGGAAAATAGAGAGTGTCCTTCAGTTCCAGAAATCCCATTTCTTCAAATTTTTTTTATTAGCCATTCGATTATTTGATCTTTTGAAATACCTTCGGGCACATTCCAGTAGCCATGAACACATGAAGCATCTTTGACCGTAAGCACTGACATGGAGTTTGTATTGCAAGATAACATATGATTCCCATGCTAAATATTCCTTCTGAGGATCTAAGAGATTTTAGACATGATAAATATCTATTGGTTTCCATCTCGAAGAATTTCATGAGAGCAAACCCCATCTTTCCCACAACACTGCTCATTTTTTTTTCTCGGGCGAAAGATCATCCACCAATAATTTATTCTTCAAATTTTTTGTCTTATCTTCTCTAGAACCACTATAATACAATTTGTTGCTCCTTGTTTAAGACGAAAATTTCGCTCCCTTTCTAGTTCATACTTGTGCTTCCAAACAACTGTCTTTGCCCGTGCTTAAGCTTTTCCATCTGCAATTTGCCTCAATGCCTTTGAAACAGTTCTCAGAGCCTTAGAGAATTCAACCAGATGCTCATCAAATGCTCTAGTGGGTAAATCTTCAATAAATTCATGATCTGCTCTCTCAGAATTTAAGGAGGAAATCATGTTGGAAAACCATTTTCTTCTGAAGGTAAGGAAGATCACGAATCATTCTATCATCAGGTACCTTCTCTTGAAGGAGACGGGAGCCGAGCGAGAAGGGAATGTTCATGGCTTCTTGCGGTTGAGGCTCGAACAAACGAGAGAAGAGGGAAGAACCAATGAAGAGAGTGAGGGAGGGCTTTCAGTTTTTAGGGAGTAGCGAGGCTTGGAGGGAACGGTTGTTGTTTCCTTGCGGTTGAAGGAGCCAAGAGCGGGAGAAAGAGAGGGAGAGAGCAAGTGATCAGGATTTGCATGAAGGATTAGGGGTCTAGTGAAAATGAGGGATTTAGGTTAAGTTTTATTTTTAAATTGATTACTTAATGAATTTTATATAAAATCATAATAATATATATATATATATATATATATATATATATATATATATATATATATATATATATATATATATATATATATATATATATATATATAATATATATATCAATTTGTTATTCGTCAACACAACAATTAACTGTTCATAGTTTGGTCAAGTAATCAATGTCCATTTTACTCAAAATGCGCTTTCAACCGCCGATATTGCAGACTTGTATTAAGTGTGAATAATCTTATTTGATATTTTGACTGTGTGTAATCAATTTCACAAATGGAGGTCGTTTGATTTGTGTCAATGCCTCTTGATCTCAATATGCGTGCAAGCACGTTGACGACTCGAGCGTTTGATCAGTTGATCATCAAATTGTGCAATATTTATATCATTTGATATTTGAGCGTGATGATGAAGTTCGCTCATCGATCGGAGGTCATTTGGGTTGATTTTGGCGGCGTCGCGTGTATTTAGATCGATTTGCCACATTATTCGACATTTGCATGATTCATCCAATTAAGTGTGGATAGTCTCATTTGATAGTTTTCATTACGATTAACGACGTGATCAATTTTATGAACGGAGGTTGTTCGGATATCATCACAGCTTCTCGACTCTGATATGCGCGTCGACACATTAATCGCTCGATTGCTCAATCGATCGCTCTTTGGATTATGCAATTTTTATATTCCGATCAGTTTCGATATTCTGAACGCGATGGCAAAGTTCATTTATCAATCGGAGGTCGTTTCGATCATTTTTGATGACATCAAGTGCATTTTGAGCCCCGATTTGCATACTGTCACCTCCGAAGTCCATCAAATTAAACTTGTGGGCTTGTCTTGATTTATGACACATATGAGGAGGTCAACACATTCACCAGATTCAGGAGATGAAGGAGTTGAGAGTGAGTTTAAGGGACCATCTTCCAGCGGTGAGGAGAATTTTGATATCATGTAGTATCACTTGAGGATGCATTTCTTTCCCTTTTATCTATGTATTGTTATTTATTATTATTATTATTATTATTTTTATATCCATAATTTTTATTCTTTCTTATGTCATCATCATGTTAGAGCTATCAATGATATTAGTAAGAAAAATTTTGGGTGATTTGCTTTTGTTTTTTTGACCTATCAGGTGATTGGTCGAATATTATAATACCCAACCTGGAAGAGGTTGTGGAAAGTCCACCAAAGACTTTTGACCAATCCTAAGTATTAGTCAAAATATTTTTACGCCTTACTATGGAAGAGGCTATGAAAAGTCCACCAAAGACTTTTTGACCTTTCCTAGGTATTAGTCAAAGTGTTACTTGACTTCTTACATGTATAGAAAAGGTCTGATCAAATCCCCTCGGGATTGATCATGCCCTGACTGAGACACAACGTGAGTTGTGCATTCCTCAAATGAGAGGATTAAATGAATGAGATTATTTATATGCAACAAGCTTGAAAGAAAAAGCCATAAACTCATTACTTTAATAAGGTTAGTGATATAATATTATCATAAGATAACTTATCAAAGATATGAGTTGAAAAGGAAATGACAAACGAGGTAAAATAAAAGTTGTAATGTTTATGCAGTAAGAATCACGGATAATACTTCTTGAGATTCTTCATGTTCCAAGTTCGAGGCAAGATTTTTCCTCGAGATCCTTAAATGTTCTACGACCATAGCTATAATAACATTTGGGTCATCCCAAAGAGGTGAGAGCTTATTGCGTTGAGGGCTTTTGCCAACAGCTTCAAGACTTCGCAGGACAAGTTACCGATAGAGAGGGGATGGGGTTTCACTCTTACTGACGAGCTACTCTTTGGTGATAGAGTCAAGTGGGCCATGTCACGAGTTTTGGGGAGTAGTCCAAGTTAATAAGTTTTTCTTCATTACTATTATGATTGAGTGATTAGACTCTTGGACTTAGAATCCCGATATCTACTAGTATATTTCTGTGAAACACAAATTATATGTGTCTTACTGAGTTCATGCGAAAGCAGTAAAGAAAGAACATTAGAGATCCTTAACCCATTGCCTCTCTTGCATTTTAACTTTGAGTATAGTCATTGGTAGCTTTCCATCCATTAGTTTGAGGATGGGCTAGTAAATATGAATGTGAAGATCTTTACAAAAATACGTAAAGACTTTTCCAGTAAATTGGTTTCATTGTTGGTGATGATCTTTGTAGAAGACCAAATACATTTTATATTTTTCAAACAATTATTTAACATTTACCTCCATGATTTTAGCAAGTGGTTCGATCCACTCATTTAGTGAAGTAGTCAATACTAAAATGATAAACTTTCGACACTATTGGAAAAGGTTCCATGATATCAATTCCCCATTGAGTAAAAAGGTCATGGGCTTTGAAGGGATGAGACCTGTATGTGGTGTATGAGATAGGTTAGAGTGTACAACTCACATATTTTTTGTGAAATCCAAGGTGTCTTGCCTCATCGTAGGACAATAGAACCATTGCCTCATAATTTTAAAGGCTAGTGTTCTTCCTCTTAGGTGTTCTCCACATAGCCCAGAGTGAACCTCTCTTAATGTATAATCTGTCTATGATGGTGAGAGGCATTTAAGGTATGACCTAGAAAAAGATCATTTGTATAGTTCATCTCTAATAATAATAAAGTTTACTTGTCTTGAGATGAGTCAGTAGTCTTCAAGAAGGGTCCCTTCTTGTAGAAAGGATAGGATGGGGTCTATCCATGAAGGTTCCTTCGTCTTATTATTTGCTTGTATTACCCATGACCCTTGAATACTAAGAAAATATATTTCCTCAACACACCATCTCTTAAATAGATCTCTAGTAGTAAAGGTAGCGAGCTTAACGAGAGCATCAACTCGAGTGTTCTTCTCTTGAAGTATATGAATGATTTGATGTGTCTTGATATGGGCAAGAAGTGACCTCACCAAGCTGATGTATTGTGCTAGCCGGGGGTTATGAGCATTAAAGTCTCCCTCAACCTAGGAGGCGATAAGCTGAGAGTTAATGTGGATCATTAAATTTTGAGCTTCACAATCGATGGCAAGTCTCAACCTTGTGATGAGAGCCTCATATTCAGCCATATTATTAGTTGTAGGGAATTTTAGACGAAGTTCATACTCTAAGGTATCCTGTTGGGGGAAAATAAGTAAGATTTCTACTATAACACCAGCATTTTCTAAAGCTCCATCAATATAGAGGGTCCATTGAGGAGATGAAAGGGGTTTAATAGATAGCTTATTTGGAGTAGGGACATTGTACTCAACTATAAAGTCTGCGAGTACTTGAGACTTTATGTCTGACCTGGGTAAAAAATGAATATTAAACTCTCCCAATTCTACTTACCATTTGATTATCCCTCCAGATGCCTCTAGTTTATGTAGAATGACCCTCAATGGTAAATGGGTATAAACACCGATGGTGTGAGCTTGGAAGTATGGACACAATTTTCGCACTGAGAAAACTAAACCCAAAGCCATCTTATCTGCTAGTGGATAACGACTTTCTATATTAGAGAGAATTTTGCTAACATAGTAAATTGGTCGTTGTATCGCATTTTTCTTTCGCACTAAAACTAAGCTTATTGCATGGGAAGATACTACGAGATATAAGTATAATATCTCTCCTTGGATAGGCTTGGATAGTAATGGTGGAGATGCTAAATATTTCCTTAGTTGCTCAAAAGCAGCTTGACATTCATCAGTCCATTGAAAGTTATTATTTTTAACTCCCTTTAATATTTTAAAGAATGACAAGTATTTATCTCCAGAATGGGCTAAGAAGTGGGATAAGATAGTAATTCATCCGTTCAAGTGTTGAACTTCCTTGATATTCTTTGAAGGAGCCATATTTTTGAGCGCTTGATTTTCTTGGGATTAGCTTCAATCCCGCGGTGGGTGATCATGAACCCAAAAAATTTTCCCGGTGTAACCCTAAAAGCACACTTGGTTGGGTTGAGTCACATGTTATAACATCGAAGAAGGTTAAAACATATTTCTAAGTCAGCAATATGTTGTGATTCTTCCAAGCTTTTACTAACATGTCATCCACATATACCTCCATTATGTGGCCTAAGAGGTCTTTAGAAATCTTATTTATAAAGCGTTGATAGGTAGCGCCAGCATTTTTTAACCCAAACGGCATAACTTTGTAACAATATAAATATTTATATGTCTGAAAAGATGTGACTTCTTCATCCGTCGGGTCCATTTTTATTTGGTTGTAACCTGAGTAAGCATCTAAAAAATTGAGCATTTGATGCCCAAATGTAGTATCAACTAATTGATCAATTCGGGGGAGGAAAAAACTATCTTTCAGGCAAACTTTGTTGAGATTAGTGTAATTAATACACATTCTCCAAGTTCCATTTGCTTTCTTAACCATGACAACATTTGCTAGCCATGCAGGGTAATATACTTCTCATATGAATCCCGCTTCTAAGAGCTTATTAACTTCTTGTTCAATAATTTGGAGGAGATCAAGTGCAAAACTTTGCCTCTTTTGCATGCCCGATTTGAATGTTGAATCAATCTTGAGGGAGTGCATGATCACATTAGGGTCGACCCCAGGCATATCTGTCGGACTCCAAGTGTCTTGACTTTTGTGCAAGAAGTCTATGTATTTTACCCTATGTTCGTCTAAGAGTAGAGATCCGACTTGCATTGTTTACAAAGGTTAGTTATCTGATAATGAATTAGAGCAAGTCTCTACAGTAAAGCTCAGGATACTTCTTCATCTCAAAATTAAAATTCTGATCAAGGTCACCGAAGGACGTGGTTGAGTTTGTCTAAGATAACATGAATATGCTATTTTCATAGATTTTATTAAAAATATTAAGAGATGATAAAATTGAAGATTGAGAGGTTGAATGCTAACTTGACCACCATGAATTGAATTGAATGAGTCACTTATGGGAAATTCTCCAAGGACAATATGAAGGGTGATTGTCCCCTTCATTGCATATGATTATCAAACCCATATAATGGTCGCGAGGTTGGAGCTTTTCCCAACACTCATGCTAAGAAATGGGAGTAAAATAAACATCACAAAACTCCCATTATCAATTAAAATTCTCTTAACATTATAACATGGGTCACCATCCCCGCCGATGACAAAGTGGATCTTGATGCGAACTTGGACTCCTTCTAAGTCCGAGTCATTAAAAGTGATGGAATGATCAATACGAGATTTCTTTAACTCTGGCTCTTCAGAGGTGGTAATGAGGACTTGATTAGATAGTAGTGGTCCTCCTGTGATTATTTCAATTTCTTCAACTATCTAATGACTATTTTGTTGTTTATGTGATGATTGTCCTGGTTGCCCCTAGTTGGAGTTATGTTTGCTTGAGTTAATTGATTCTACACAAATCGACGTAGATATCCTTATTGAATGAGCTTCTCGATCTATTCTTTGAGTTGTTTACATGCACCTCAGTAGTATGTCCATGACTTTGATGAAAGTGACAATATTGCTCCTGATTTCTTAAATTTGATTTCAGTGGATGTGACCACCTAATGGTCTCTTCATCTTGAATGACCATCAAGACATTAACATGAGATCTATTCCCATGTGTATTCCTTTTATGGTGATTACGTCGATTTGAGGGCCATGGAGGGAGATCGTGATTGCCTTGTTGCTTCTTTTGATGGGATTGTCCATGTGTTCCTGAGGCACTTTTTTATTTTCTATGGATTGTTCAAATTATTATGGACATTAATAGCCTTATGGCAAAAAAATTTGCATTTCCACGATGAACCAAGTCGGCATATGAAGAACCATCTCGCATTAAGGACAGTAGAAAGGCCAGGAGAGCCCTCAGGAAAACTCCTCTTAATAATTCGTGGTCTATTCCATTTGGTGAGCCTCTAAAAGAACCTCTAGAAGTTCTTAAGTGATTCACCCTCATTTTGATTTAATGGAGAGAGAGAAATCTTTAATGATCCCAGCAGAATGAATTGTTCTACAAAAATCTTGATGGGTCAAAAGGTATGGATGGATCCCCTGGAAGGGAGTAGAACTGCGAGCCTAACCTCGAGAGTGAAAAGTGGAGTTGATATGTATAATGGTTTACGATAATGTTAATGGAGAATGTAGGCGGAAATGGAGCGGTAGATTGGTGGTAGTTGGAAATCGAGCAGATGACCGGGCGGTGATGGCTCGATATGGCGGTGAGTGATGCGATCAACAAGGTCGATGACGACGATAATGGTGATGGCATGGCGATGGTGTTAGCCGGTGGCGACCGTGGTGGTGGCGATCAGAATTGGTTAGCGGTGGTTACGGCGATGACCAGCGGTGGTTGTGGCGAGCCGATGGTGGTTTAACCTGACCGGTAACGATTATGCTTGGAGGATTTTCAAGCCTTAGAGCTCTCTCTTCTGTTTTAGCCCCTCATGAAGAATGTGATATTTAATAGATTAAAATAAAAGTTTCTATAAATAAGTGCAAAATCCAAACCATTCCATCGGACTACTCAAAATAATTCCATTGATCATATGATATATTTTAAGTATTTGAATGCTTAAATGAAGTTAGAATTAGGAGATCTTGTGCTTGTTAGATCTGACTCATCAAGACGCTCGATTTAACTATAAACACTCCTTTTGAAACAATTGATATCACAAAATTTTCAATTATATTTTAGACTGACTGAAGTTAATTTTGACTAATCAGTTTTCTACATCATATCAATTATATATTAATAGCTTCACAAGTAAATATTTAAATTTTATGTTATGGTTTAATTAAAATAAAAGATTGATATATATATATATATATATATATATATATATATATATATATATATATATATATATATATATATATATATATATATATATATAAAATTCATTTGATTATGAGGTATAATATATATTCTTATAAATAAAAGAGATTTTGACAAGAAAAGTGTAATTAATCATATATTTATTAATCCTCTCTCATTCTTTCTCTCTCTATCGACGAGGCATAGTGAAGGAAAAGCTAAGGGTGTGTGTAAGGCACTTTAATCTATTAGTTGAGAGTTTTTATTTTTAACTAAGAGGCTAAGAAATACAGTGTAAAAGGAATGTGGTGTAAAAGGAATATAATATAAAAGGATTACTTTATAATTTTTGGAGAGTTTTTAATCACGACTTCATTTTTTTTTTTTGGTTAAAGAACGAATATTTTGAAGATTTTAACGACGATACGGTGACGAGGAGTGAGCGTGAGGTCGGTGGTGGCTACGATGAAGCGAATATACGGATATGGCATGCGAAATCTAGAATACTTTAGGTATAATAATTCACCCAAATCATTTAATTTAAATACAAAAAATGATTTATATAATGTATTTGGAATACATTATATTTCCTTAAAAATTTAATTTGCTTTAAGCTAAATATAAAAAAAGAAGAAATTAAAATCTCTATATTTACTTTACACTATATTCTAAATTCTTCCAACTAAATAATCTTTAGAAGATCTTAGATTTATTTTCTTTTATTTATATTATATATATAAATTTATGATTAAATTTACTTAAATATTCTATAAAAAAAAAAAAAAAGCTAAGGGTGTAGGATTGATATTTAAGTCTTTTCAGGGGATAAAGAGATCGTACTCAATCAAATCTACACTCGAACTGAGCAATATCAATTTGTGAGTCAAATCACCTTTATTATAATATTACATATAAGCTGCTACAACAGCTTCTGCAAATTCGATCACTTTTCAGTTCCTACATATATGATTTTATTAAAAAATTATAAATAAAATTATTACTTTTTTTATATTAAAGAATAATTATGACCTTTCTTTGATCAGATATGAGACATAGCTGGAAGCATCGCCGTATACAAGCTGAGTCAAATCCGGAGGAATACTTCCATCACAGTAAGAAGCACCGGATTCTGATTGATGTAAGAAATCGAATTTCATCCATTTAGCTGTTTGATTCGTTTCAATCTTTACATATCTTTGAACACAAAAGCTTAATGCAGGAGAGAGAGGTGATTAGTTAAGTTGATGATAGATAATCCTAAAAACTTTATTGATATATGCTATCGCCAACATTGATGTGCCGTTCATCAACTCATGACTGCTATCGAAATCTCATATTATTTGATCTTTTCATCCTTATTCCCGATTAATATTTGTTGCGTGCTAGAAAATTAGTTACGGTAGAATTAAAGTTTACTAAACTTTATTGAATCCAAAGATACACATATTCAAGAATTTAAGAAAACTAATTTTTTTTAAATAAACTCAAAAGAGAAAATCACGTTCAGCGCTTAAAATCTTCCAATATATATCTATTTGACAAAATTTTTTCATAATGATTACAAATCAGATAGAATATAATGAGAATCAGACCGCAACCATTTTATAATGATAGTTAACAGAATTAAAACAAAACAAGCCAAATGTAAAATATGGGTGATATTAGAGATCGAGATGGTCTCAATGAAAAAGCAGTGATGATTATGCTTGATGACATGATATCTGATTACGATAAAAAAGCAGCAATAGATAAGCAATGGCTAATCAGCATATGGTTTTAGATGAAATCGGATGTAATACGAATGGTCGCATGTTGGTAGTGGTAAGCAGTGATGGCACGATAACGATTAATACGATGAATCAAATTCTAACTTCCTGAACCACAGTGCAGCATGAGGATCTGGTGTATGGTTGACGCAGGGTAGGCGGTGAGAATCCTGAGATATCGAGTGAATACATTGAAGGATTTTCAAACTTAAATCTTTTCTTTAGCAAGCTTTCAAGAATGAGGAATATTTATAGACATGACATTACGTAAATACATTTAAAATCTAAACCACTTAATGGATGTCAAAATAATTCTTGATCATCTTATGTATTTTAAATATTTGAATGCTCAAATAAATCAAAATCAAGAGATCTTGGTTAGATCCTCGTCAAGACGCCGATTTGATCATAAAACTCTATATTTAAATATTTAAGGATTTAACGATATCCCAAAGTTCCAATAATATTTTAAGTGTGATCCATGTTTATTAGATCAGATTGTTGACATCAAAATTGTAGTTTGAATTTTAGTGTCATATTAGTACTCATGATTTAAGTTGATGCTTTTCTATTAAACTTAATTAAACAATTAATACTTTTAAATTAATGTTTGATAATATTCATTAAACATTTAATTTTATTTTTAATTCTATTCATGACACAAATTAAAAAATTGAACATAAGATTTCATTAAACTAATCGTGCAAAACTTGGAAGTGACAAGCAAATCAAATTTAAGAACTTAGGACTATCTAACAACTCACAACTGAAAAGAGACATCTTTCTCATTATTTTGAATGGAATTAATAGGAAAGTCTTGGGATAAAATATTTAGCTAAGGCTTTCCCTTTATAGCAAAAAGAGATGAAATTGCTTATGATTGGGAGAGAACAAAAAACAAAAAAACTTTGGCCAAAGCTAAGATTTAAGGATTTGAAGAGAGAACAAAAAACAAATAAATAAATTTAAAAACACTAAAGAGAAAACATGAGAAAACTATCAAATAATTAAAGAAAATAGGAGGTGTAGAAGAGATTTCGTTCGAAGGCTCGTGCGGCTAACTCGCTGCGTTGTATGTACTGAATATTTTTTTTATTAATATTTTTTTTTTCAAATCTACAATTTTAGTACTTTTTTATCAGTAAGAATTTTTTTTATAGAAATTGTTGAAGATTTTGACCATAGAAACTCATACGCATAATTCCTTGTTTTCATGCTAAAAAAAATTGCAATAGTGAAACTGACAAAAAAAATCTTAGTATTTACAAATTTAACCCTATTTTTTAATATTTGAAAAGTTACATTACATTTTAAAAAATTAATAATAATGTTATTTTTGATATAATATTTTTACATCGTTTGATCTTATTAGATAAAATTTCTATTTAAATATGATATATATAATTTTTCAAATTTTAAATTATATATTTGATTAATTTATATTTAATTCAAAATTATAGAAAGAAGAAGATATTATAATTCTTTTAAAAAGATTTGTGTGTATAAACATTATTTTAAAATATATTTATTTTAGAAAGAAACATATCATTCAAGAAAATTATGTTATATATAAACACAAATTTATTTCTAATAGAAACCATTGTATAATATGGCCAACAATTGTAACATAAAGTAAATCAAAATAAGAAATTAAAAAATTAGAGAGAATATTTCTTTTAATTTCACGTGAAAAACTATGACATTTTGAATATTAGATTTTGATTCCTATTTTACCTCAGTCATGTTTCACTTATGCTTTTGCTATAGAGTTTGACTTGAGCTAACGAGCTGAGTTAGAGCTTAGCTTATGAGCTTGAGCTTAACCAAGAAACATGATCTTCGAGTCAAGCTCGAGTTTAGAATTCGACTCGAATTTAATTTATTTACGATTTATGAGAGTATCAATAACATAACGTGAAGTAATATGATTGAGCCGCTTGATAAGAGTTGTCTCTGAGTTTTCTAATGTTATATTAAAATTTATTTTGTATTTTTATACATATGATTCTATATATTTTACTTCAATTGTATTGGGAGGTTTTGAAGTTTTTTAATTTTTGGTTCAGTCTATAATCCTTATCGCAAATCTTTATAACTCTTCTTGTTTAATAAAATTGATCGAACATAGCCCTCATTTTCCTTAGAAAAAAAAAGGAGAAACATAATAATTAAATCAAAACATCTCAATTTTTCATCAACATGATATATTTTAAGATATAAATTAACTTCCATTATAACTGAATTAATATGGTAGAAAAGTTCAAAATTGCAATTTTTATTGAATTGAATAAATATGTTATATTAAAGCGCAATAGTTCAATGAAGCACTTTAAAAAAGTTATCAATAATAATGAGGATTACTATTTTATAAATATAAGATATATGTTCCAATATTTATATGATAAAGAATATATCAACAATTTAATATAATACGCCTCTATTTGCATAAAATACATTACATCAAATAGTCGAAGGTAAGAAATAGTAGGTTTTCTAGTAGGGAATGTTTAGAAGGAAGAATTTTGGGTGTAAAATAAAAATAAATACAAGGGGTTTTAACTTTTTTGTGTTTGACATGGTGCAAAACAAAATTCTCAAGGAAATATATTTTATTTAGAATATATTATAAATACCATTTTAGTGATTAGAATTACCTATTTGAGAATTTCAAATATAAAGAGAAAAATCATGTATACATCTTTTATATGTTGTCACCCAAACTTCAAAAAAATATTTTATATTACATTTGTTTTTTACAAAAAAAAAAAACTCATATATTTATAGAGTTTTCAACCAAACAATGATAAAATAATTCAAATATATTTTTTTTTTTTACTATATTTTACATCGATTCCTTTTTTTGAGCAACCAAACAACCCTAAGTAAGTTTTCATATAAAGAAATATTCTCTAAGAATAGATTTAGTTCCCTTTCTTTAGAAGGAAGTTTGTGCAGATTTTTTATATTAAATTATTCATTTCAGAATTTATTTTTTATTAAAATAATATTCTCTTTAATTGAATAAATTTGTCAGTGCAGCCTAACTAGATAAAAAAAACATGCAAAATATTAAAAAATTAAAGCATAAATCAAAATTGTATATATGACCATTATTTTTTACTATCATATATCTATAAATATATTATTGCCTTTTAATATAAGCATTTTTAATTAACTTACAAATTATTTATATTTTATTTTGCATAATATACAGCTATTCATTTTATTTTATGCATGGAAAAAATCTAAAATTTATAAAAAATATACATTCAAGTCACCACCTTTATGTGACTAATAAAAGTATATAAATGCACTTAAAATGATTTTGTGTTACAATATTTACTAAATGAGTTATATATAGTGCCTAAAAAGAGATTGAAAAACCATATATGTATGTGTGCCATTATAAGAGTTTATTATGACACATAATGTTGACCTCACTTTTGCAGTAAGCTCTTAACCTCCTCTTCTTAGACTTAGGACTCTTCTAGACACTAAGAACTTCTTAGTCATAAGACACTTCTAGTGATTAGATGAACACTTAACCTAAGCCTAGAGACTTAGAAGTGTTAATCATAAGATTAGCTATACCTTAGAGCTTAAGAAATTACATATCCCATAACCCAAAACCCAATCTAGATACACTTTCTCAAATCAAACCCAAATTCAATTCTCAAACCAAATCTCAAATTCAAATTTAAATTCCAATTTTAAATTTGACTCCAAATGATTGAAACCCAAAATCAAATTCAAATCTTAAGACCCTTCCTAAGCCATATGAACTTCATTCATAAGCTTAGCCAAAACTCCATTTAGATCAAATCAAACTCAATTGATCTCTTTATAAATCAATTATTCCTTTATTTATATTCACAAATATAAATGAAATCCAAATTCAAATGACCAAAACCATATCAAAAATCAAATCCAAACTCAATCTAAGCCCTTTAAGCTCAATTCTTTAGACTTAGCCAATCCAATCCAAGTCAAAATCAATGAATTTTCTCTCGATTCAATCAGTCATTCAATCATTTATCCAAATATAAATAAAACCTACAATCATCAAACCCAATTCAAGTCAACCCAAATCAAGCCTAACTTAGCCCTTTTGACTTAAAATTTTCAATTGAGCCAAAACCCATTGGACTCCAAATTGATTGTTGAATTTTATATTTTAATTTAGGGCTCACTTATAAGTTCAACTAAACTCAAATCAAACCAAAACTAAACCAATTGACCCACTTAGGTCCACTTGGCCCAAAGTAACCTAAAGTTTGAGCCAACTTCTAATCCAACCCAAATTGGATTGAACCAAGCTCACCAAAACCTTCACCATGATTGTTGATCACCTAATGATTAATTACAATCAAGGGTCAAACCAAGTCAAGTTAGTCATTTGACCAAGTCAACCCTTAGCTAAATGAACCAAAACAAAACTCATCTACACAAAATTGATTGAACCAATGATTTGAATCAACCCAAAATCAATATTTAAATATGACTTGACCATTGGGCCAAAGATTAGCCTTTTGATCCAAATTGGCCTAAATGATCAAATCGGGTCAAATCATGATCTAACCAAATTGATTACAACCAATGGCTGTTCATTTCCAAATTGATTATTGAACTTGAGCCATATTAAACCCAATTTGATCAATCGAGCCCAATTGGTCAACTTGACAACTTTGCCTATTGGCTAAAGGTCAATTTGGCCTAAATCAAATTAAATCTAAATTAATTCAAACCAAAGACCACATTCATCTTCAATTAATTGAACATGAATCAATCCATAAGCTAATTTGGCCAATTTTGATCAAATGGGTCAATTTGACTCAATATGACCCATATGAATTGGGCAAATTTGAAACCAACCCAAGACCCATTGAGGCTGATCAAATCGACCCAAACCCATTTGGGATCAGCCCAAAATCAACCCAACATTTAAATCCCTCATGGATCCTCCCCCATAGTTCCACCCAACCTCATTTAATTCTCCCCATCACATGCACTTAACTCCTATTTGCATTGAATTACATCATATGGAAGAAGAGGACTTTGAGCAAAATCAAAGTCCTCAATCAATCCATCATCCATCACCACCCAAGCAAGATGACAATCAATTTGGAGCCAAAAAATTCAAAAAAAATAATGGATTTTGGCCATTATAAAAGGAGGGAAATGAGGCTTTAGATCTTCTCCCACCATTCAACCCCAAAAGCTCCCAAAGCAAAAGGCCATCCCCACCTCTTTGAGCCATTTTTGAGCTCAAAAATAAAATAATTACTCTTTCGATGAGGCTAAACATCGGAGAAGAAATGGCTCGAAGGAGGTTAAGATCATTCCAAAGCTTCCTCACATACCTGGATTCACGTAACCATCCGAGGTAAATTTTGCCATAATGACCTTAGGATTTGCATTAATTTTCTTGATTTTAGGAATTTTCTAGAATATCTTGCATTTTACTTTAAATCATCCAATTAGAAAATAGAAATTTCGATGCAATGAGTCCATTTGACAAGTTTTGGCTTAGAAACCCTCATTTTTTAAAAAAGGTTGAAAATACATTCCGCTTCGGCGGGCTCCGTCGTCATCAAGTTACGATCGAGATCGCGTGGATTACGCAATTGACCTGGATCAGATCTGGACCATCGATGGATGGTTCGTCGATTATGCGTGGAATCGATCCGCTTGGATCGCTGCGATCACGGTCCATCGCATGGTTCCGCGTCGACGGCTCACTCACCGCGTGATGCGATCGACCTCACGGATTATGCGTCGATCCATCGTCTGCGATTCGTAGCGACGGTCATTTTCCCTTCCGCAACTAATCATCCATATTTTCTTTTTCTTTTAAAAATAATTTAAATCATTTGAAACTTCAAAATTCATAAAAAAAATAAAATATTTAACCAAAATTGCAAACAAGTTGGATTCGTCTTTCAAAGAATCGACAAATTCCAAAAAACTATTTATTTTGAGCTTAATTTGAGTTTTAGTAAAATCAAATTTTATTAATTAAATCAAAAATTTATGTGATTAAGTTAAATTTTAGGATTGAAATTAAAGTTAAAACACCACCATAAAAATTTCAAGTGAAAAATTTCTAGATTGGGAGAAATTAAATTTTGAAGTTCAGTTATTCATTTTAATAAAATAAATCAAATAAAAAATTTAAATTTACAAAAATCTCAAAATGGCTTAAATCACTTCAATTGACATCTAGGACTCAAAAAAATAATGTGATTTTTTCTAAACCTAATGAACCCCAAAAAACACTTGATTGGTTTAATCAATTAAGGAGTTAATTAATAATCTAAAATAATTTAAATATATCAAAATCAAAAAGAAATAAAGCAATCATTAATCAAATCAATCAAAAAATCATCCTTAGAAAATTAAATTAAATATGATTTAAGCTAATAAAACTTAATTAAATGATTAAATCTTAAATCAAACTTAAAATTAACAAATCTAGAAAACTTTAAACAAACCTAAACCTACACTAAGCATGGAATCTTAATCATATGAAACCCCTTAATGAGTATAAACAAACTTAAACTAATTAATCATTAAATAAACTAAAATAAGAAAGTAAACATAATTAACATATGATTAAATCACATATTTGGAATAAGATAATTAATTAATGTTAAATATTTCAACTAAAACTAAATCAAACATGTTAATGAAATCAAAAAAAAATAATAAATGAATCAAATCAAATAAAACACTAATCATAAATAATCAACTTAATTGAAATGAAATAAACAATTAATTCACTTAATAATAATGATGGTAATAATAATCTTTTTCAAATCAAACTTAAGTAAACACTTAACTAAATCAAATCACTCATGTGGAAATTAAGTCATTAATCTCTAATTGAACAAACCTTAATTAATCTAATGATTTAAAATTTTAATTACCCTTAATCAAACTTAATTAATCAAACATCTAATTAATGCAAACTTAATGAATTAATCCATCATCTTAATTAATCAAATTAATTTAAATAAGTTATTAAAATAAAATCTAAAATTAAGCTTAAATCAAACCCTAATTAAATTTAATAATCACACCCCATTAAGTAAACTAATTAAGTTAATCAAATTAATCATATTAAACTAAATCACAATTTAATACTAATCAAAACTTAAATTAAAACCCAAATTAAGTCATTAATTCATCATTTAATAAATAATGAAATCAAATTAAAATTAAACAAACCTTTATGATTAACATAAATACACTTCTTAATTAAACTAATCACATAATCCATTGAACTAAGCAAACCATAACCAATAAAGCTAATCAAATCAAATTAAACTAAATTAAAGACTTCAATTTATGTAATCAAATTCTCATTCAATTTAAATAAATTAATATATTCAATTAAAATCAAAATATAAACCAAACTTTGATGAACATGAAATGAATGTGATTAAAAAATAAATCAATTACAAAGAATCAAAAATTAAAATCAAAATAAAATTTCTAATTTGATCAAACTACAAATAAATGAACCATAATCATCATAAACATGAAATTAAGTCACATAACAATCAAAGAAAAAAAATTAAATATTAATTCAAAGGATATTGAATTATCAAGATTTAACTAAATACATTATAACCTAAAATTAATCAATCAAAGAACATGAACAAACAAACTTAAACATTAATATTAGAATTATCAAGATTTAATTAAACCAAAAACATCTAATAATTAATCAATCAAAAGAACATGAACTTAAACAAACTTAAACTTCATAAAATCAGGATATTGAATTATCAAGATTTAATTAATAATCAAAACACATGAATTTAAACAAACTTAAACTTCATTAGATATCAAGGATATTGAATTATCAAGATATAATTAAACTAAAACATCTAAATCAAAATCAATCAATCAAATACTTAAACAAACTCAAATTCTAAGCTCTAAATCAAATCAAATAAATTACACAAATTCAAATGGGCTAATTAAGATACTTAAGGACCTTAGTTAGACTCTTTAAGGATGTAATAGAATGGGTGTTCCATCTATAAATGGAATTCATTCTATTCTTCATTCTTGAAAACCTAAACATCATTTAACCAAATAAAAGTGAAATAAAAAAATAAAAATTAAAGCATTAAACCATTTAAATTAAAATTACCCAAAGGTAAAATTTAAACAAATTCAAATTCTAAATTAAAATTTGAACTAAAGAAGCCTAGTAAAGTCTTGCCACACAAGCCTTAAGCACACACATTAGAATACTAAGTCACCACTTCTAGTGCTAAGTTAGGGCGTTGCATGTATGATTTTGTGTTTTATTTTGTGATGTAATATTTTAGACTGGATGTTAGGGTGTATATTTCGTAGACTGGATGTTAGGTATTATTAGCCTAATCATATTTTCTAGTGGGTTGTGCTTAAGGTATAATAAAAAATATGAATGCTTTAATGCAGTTGATTAACCTCTAAGCGTAACCCATATTAGGACAGGTGGGCTTGATTACCCATGTGTGGGGTGCTAAGTCCAAATTATTCATATAACTGCTTGGGTTGTATGGTGTGTTTAACTAACATTTATTTTGCAAGTGTACCTAGATTTACTTTTCCTATTTTTGATGTAATTTTGCACTAGGAATTAGGATTAGTGTTATGGGGGATTAGGATGAGCAGTGGTCAAAAGACTTAGTCCCTGGGGTGCCATGTGATGCCTTTGGAGCAAATCAAATCAAAACAAAGAGAATGAAGAAATGAAGAAAGAAGCCCATAGATGTATTATTTTTTTTTTTTATAATTGGGTTGTATAAGGGTGAGCTTCGACTACCCATCTTTTTTCTCTTTTATCAAAACTTAAGAGCCTTTTATTCTTTTGCGGTAATCTATAAAATTATTTGATGTTGTGTTTAGATTGTGCATTAAAATATCATACTTTTCGTAGTTTCTTTATGATTGATGCTTGAAAGTGTGGCATGGATGTGGTAGGTTCTTAGGATGAAATTAATTTTTCTATCCCAATTAATAACTCATAACTAAAATTTTAAAATAACTCATAACCTCACATAAAAGTCTAGGAATTAAATTAAGATAATAAAATTTTTATCAACCCCTTAGCTGGATGAATGAATGTATAATATCATGCATGCCATATTATTTACTCTTATTAAGAGGGGGCTTCCATCTTTGGGAGAATCAAGGCTTAACTTTTGGTGGAAGAACACCCCTTTCTCTTGATTTGGCCCATAATCAAATTCTCATACATTTAAACATACAAAATCCCATAAGTGTCAAAATAAAGAGTCCAAAAGAATCAAATAAATTTGATAAAATTTGCATTAGATTAAGTCATGGATTCATACCACTCATACTTTAGTCTCTTAGGGAGTGAGTTTAAGGACTTAGTCTCCTTTCTAAATGAACAACGACCTAGCCATCTTGCAAAGCATAAGACTTGCCTACATAGATTTAAAGTATAGAGTAGCACCACTCAGTGGTAATAAGTCATGTAGTCAGGTGGTTTATTCCCTTTTATGGAGGTAAACCCTATACCCATTTTCGCCTTAGATTTAGGTCGTGCCTTTATTTTGTACCAAGGCTCCTTAGTTTAGGAATCTGAGGTAGCTGTTTCCTTTGGGTTGCAAGTATAAATCCTCAGCTCTTAGGCATTTCTATAATCTTACATTGTAAAATTATAAGCCCTAGCAATCTAATAAAATATCAACTCAAATAATTAACTCTCTTTAATTTTAAAAATATAAAGCCCAGTTATAGGGTAGATTAGAATGCTCACTAGGCTTCCTAGTATCATGAGAATTTTCTACTTTCTCCCTTTGGATTCCAAAAATAAGTCTGATGTAGAACATCATGAGGATCCATAAATTAGAGAGGTCCATTTACAAGATCTCAAATAAAGCAAGAAAATTTAAGAAAGAGAAGGCTATTACTAAGTCCATTTTATGATTTCATATTTTTTATTTATGTAATTTTTAATTTTCTTCTAGAAACTCCATGTTTGAAATTTTCATTTAAAATTCAAAGCATGACATATGAGTGGTTGAATACATAAAATAATAGCATGTAAAATGGGTGGATGACATAAAATAATGAGGCAATTTAATGCTTCACATTAATTTACACCACTTCCTCCATGTTTTGAATTCTTTTCTTTGAAAGATGCTTGTAATGGCAATAAATAGCCCCTCTTACTAGAATGAAAGAGATCTTTTGGCAATTACAAATTTTTGAGTTATTCTTATGGTTTGAGAGCTTGGTGGCCAAATCTTGGCAATCCTTGGTGGGAGCGCTAGTTATCCAACATATCTTCTTCCTTCACCTCCAATTCCCACATTCTCTCAATCTCATCAAAAGAAAGAATGCCCACCTCCATCAAATTTGGTATCAGAGTAAAGCCTGGAAGGAGCAAATTTGGTCAAAAGTTTGCTTCAACAAAGGGAGCATCTCAAGTGCTGGACTTGTCTTCAAACTTAAGCCCTCTTCCTTTGAAGTTGACTATATTATCACCGAGGAAGCACCCATTAATCTAGCTTCTGAACATCATTTTCTAGTTTGTTGGAAGAATAAGCCACCAGCTGAAGACACATGGTTGACACGTACTGATTTAGAGACTTTAGCCCCATAATTAGTAGAAGACTTCTTAGATTTTAACTCTGAGAGTTCAATTGAGCCGTGAGAGTTGATGTAGAACATCATGAGGATCCAAATTAGAGCTCAAGGTCCATTTATAAGATCTCAAGCTAAAGCCCAAGAAAATTCATGAAAGAAGAAGGCTTAGCCCATTAGCCTACTAAGACTCATTTTATGATTTCATCTTTTTTTATTTTTGTAATTTTTAATTTTCTTCTAGAAACTCCATGTTTGAAATTTTGCATTTAAAAATTCAAAGCATGACATGTGAGGTGGTTGAATCCACATAAAATAATAGCATGTGAAATGGGAGGATGACATAAAATGATGAGGCAATTTAATGCTTCACATTAATGTTGCCACCCACCTTTCCCTCCATGTTTTGAATTCTTTTCTTTTGAAAGATGCTTGTAATGGAAATAAATAGCCCCTCTTACTAGAATGAAAGAGATCTTTTGGCAATTATAAATTTTTGAGTTATTCTTGTGGTTTGAGAGCTTGGTGGCCAAACCTTGGAAATCCTTGATGGGAGCGCTAGTTATCCAACATATCTTCTTCCTTCACCTCCAATACTCACGTTCTCTCAATCTCATCAAAAGAAAGAATGTCCACCTCCATCAAAGTCTTCTCCTTGATCTATCCCATTTGATTTTCTAAAATAGCCAATCTTTTAATAGTCTTAATCTTGAAATCTTTAGAGACCCTAATTGTCTACTTTAATCGAGAGTATTGAGGAATTCTCATTCCTTAGGATGTAATAACTATGGTGGCTTGTCTCCATAGGAAACTTAATGAACCGCTTAAAATAAACCCTTCTTTACTTTTCATATAAAGTAGGGAAAGGTCTCAAGTATATTCGAAGACCCATCATGCCTTAGGAGTCCTTATTAGGTGCTTAGGTCCATTATAGGGTTATGATTTCTATCTTTCAAGATAGTGCATCATTCATTAATGTTGTTCCCGATCACTTTAATAAGTAATGCCCTAAGATCTGTGGTATCCCACATATCAAAAATAAACATCACAAATTTTTTTGGCGACTCCACTAGGGATGGTTCCCCTTTCCATATTTAGTAGACAATCATTGTCTCCAAATATCGATAGTGGACTTATATTTTATATAGACCCGAGACTATCATTCTTTCTATTGGCACTTAGCTTATTTCATCCTTAAGCAAAGCTCGCTAACATCTTTCAGGTTTTAAGATCTCACTCTGTGTAGGTCCTAAAATCCCTATTGGATTCCCCAAATAGGTGAAAATTAAAATTAATCAAATAAAGGAGATGACCAAAATTAAGAATCTCTTCACCATTCTGATGGTGAGGTAAGGTTCATCCCATGAACAATAAGAAAATAAAATATTTTCTAAAAAATAACATGTCTTTCCAAAAGCACTTTTTCAAATCCATATAATAAAAGATCTTTACACAAAAAAATTATAAGAAATTTTCAAAAAAAAAAGCACAAAACACATAACCAAACCTCGTTTTACAAATCCTATGATTGTTACAATGAGGTTCCTTTTTAAAAATCAAAATCAATAATTTTAATGTATTTTTTAAAAGCGCACTTTCTTTGAAAGTGACTATCCCCATCCCACACACTCAAATTTGTTGGATGGAGATTTTATTTTGAATAAAATCATAATATGAAAATTGAAGCTCCATTTAGCATACTTCACATGTGCTAGAGTTTAAGTTTCTCCTCTTTTCAAAAAGTAATAAACCATACACACAAAAGAGAAGTCAAGACATATTTGAACCCCCACTTCACATAACAAAATTTTTCAAATGGGAGTTCTCCTTCCCTTGGAGAAGGAAATTGAATTCTATTTGCATTTGTCCGATAAAACTCCTTTCCAAAGTCTTAGACTTCAAAACACATTGGGAGCTCATTTGACATGTCCAAGTATATCAAATGAGAACCCCCTTTTTGAAAATCATAAGAATAAAATGAATTCCATTTAACATACCTAAGTTTATTAACTAAATTCTTTTTCTTTCAAAAATCATAAACACATTTGACTTTCACTTAACATACCAAATTTGTTAAGTGAGAGTTTCATTTAAAAAAAAAATTCATAAACACATTTGACTTTCACTTAACATACCAAATTTGATAAGTGAGAGTTTCATTTTCAAAATCATAAACACATTTGACTTTCACTTAACATACCAAATTTGTTAAGTGAGAGTTTCATTTTCAAAAATCATAAGCACATTTGACTTTCACTTAACATACCAAATATGTTAGGTGAGAGTTTCATTTTCAAAATCACAATCACAATTGACTTTCACTTAACATACCAAATATATTAAGCGAGAGTTTCATGTTCAAAATCACAACCACATTTGACTTTCACTTAGCATACCAAATTTGTTAAGTGAGAGTTTCATTTTCAAAAATCATAAACATTTGACTTTCGCTTAACATACCAAATTTGTTAAGTGAAAGTTTTATTTTCAAAATCATAAACACATTTGACTTTCACTTAACATACCAAATTTGGTAAGTGAGGGTCTCTTTTCAACACACATTTGATCCCTATTTTAACATACCAAATTTGTTAAATAAGGATCCAATTTTTCATGTCAAACCACACTTGTGCTTTCACTTAACATACCCAATTTGTTAAATAAGGATCCAATTTTTCATGTCAAACCACACTTGAACTTTCACTTAACATAACAAATTTGTTAAGTGAGAGTCTCATTCTCAAAGAAAAACAAATATATCCCAAACAAATTTAGGGCTTTCACTTAACATACCAAATTTGTTAAGTGGGACTCTCATCTTCAAAGAAAAGTAAATCTATCTCACAATCACATTTGACTTTCACTTAACATACCAAATTTGTTAAATAAAAGTCTCATCATCAAACACAAATCAAACACATGTGTTATCTACTTAACATATCAAATTTGTTAAGTAAGAAGCCCCATTTTTAAATCAAAATATCACACAATCAAATCTTCAAAAGTAAAAATATTTCAAACACACAATCACAAGCTCTTCTTAGCATACCCAAATTTGCTAAGTAGAGGTCTTTCAAACTATCAATATTTTCAAAAAAGATACACAAAACATAAATATCTCTAAGAAAATCTCTCCTCAAATTTTAGAACCCCATCCAACCTACCTAAATCGGTTGAGTATGGTTTCAAAATCGAAATCAAATGGCAAATACTCTCTTCAATATCCAAATCTCTCCAATGAACCCCACTTAACACATTTGAATTGTTGAGTATGGTTTCAAAATCCAAGCTTTTGTTACTTGCATGGAACAAATATCAAGGCAGAAATCTGATATAAGTTATATTTCCACAAATGCATATATACAGCTTAGATCAGCTAGTGCAGTCTTTCCAGTTTTCACACATGGCAGCTCAGAAGTACATGTTCACTTTTCCTTTCAGGATGGATTTGGCTTTAGATCAGGCCAGCCTCCCGTAGACCATCTTTTACCATCTCATTCATTTTGGTCGAGGTTTCGAGGGGGCTAAGATCACTTATGAGGGGACCACCCTCACAACCGTTAGCAGAAGTGTGGTGACCGGGCAGAAGCCGATCATCCAGGTTGAGATGTCGTCTGACTCAAAGTTTCCCTCACTGAAGAGGAAGGCTGTGGTAGTTCCCATAGTAGTTGTAGTTATACTGCACCTGGTTCCCCTTTCTTCATTAAGACGGACTACACTTTGCTTTTCTTCAAGGGGAAGGCTACCCTATCTTCAGGATAGTCTCCCCACCCAAGGTTGGGTCTAGTTCTCGCCTCCTAGAACCGACGCAACGTCGAAGATTGCGATCATGACCGATAGCCATGAGCTAAAAGGCCTTCCCAGCAGAGGGGTTACCTAGGATAGTGTCTCCTCTTATCACAGAGAACAAGTTTCACCCTCTCACTGGTTCTAATGGAGAGGAAGACATTAGGAGGATCTCAGTTTCACCTATGCTCATAGTTTATTTTCAGGCTCCTATCACTGATAGGAGAAGGTCGTATGCCGGCCTTAGATCAGTTCTACACGTTGGTGGAGCTTACGGATGATTAGAGTCTGGGGCTCAATTTGATTTATGTTATGTCATCCTCACGCGGGCACACATTAGACATGAGAGGCCGAAGGCAGTATTAGTGCATTACTAAGAGAGAGATGTAGTACTCAAAATCACGCCCTCGTGGACTTTCCTGATCGGTTGCTACCCATGCCGATCATACTGATAGCATTCTACTGATGGGTACTACCCATCATAGGAGAAAAGCTTCTACCCAGAGAAAGCTGGTGTTGCCTCCACCACACCGATCCACTCCTCGCTCGCCATCACTTGCTCAGGTCCTGCCATCCACCATGTCTATAAAGGCATAAAAGATAACATCTGGGAAAAGAAAGCCCTATTAGTGATCCGGCTATAGCCAAAGGGTCCCACGTCATCTACTCCACTGACTGAGGTGAGGGCAAGTTCCCCTGCTCGACCTCCTACTTCAGTCTTGGTGAAGAAGGAGTGGCAGCCTCGCAGTATCGTGGTCGGACCACCATAACCGCCACCATCAGAGGTAGTGACTGCAGCAGTCGTAGAAGGAGAAGGGGACAATTTTGCAGTCCCCATGATAGTAGATCCTCCCACAATCAGTGTTGCCTAGTGGATCAACATATACCTATCGGAGCACTCCTCCAGAGACAGAAGACAAATGAGCAATACCGATGTATTTCTATCAGTGAGCATAGCCCCACCACCAATCAGCAATGAGTGTTTATCCCTACATGATTAGACCACTCTTTAGATGAGATTGTCGCTCAGTACTTTGTTGAGAAGAGGGAACTCTTCGGGAGCAATTACTTTGATGAAGAGGATGCTAGGGTCAATTTTGATCCAGATGGGGATGATCTCCTGGAGGACTCAACGGAAGTCCATATGGTTGACACTAGGGGTTCCCTTATAAGGGAATAGCATAGCCAGGAGGGTGTTGTAGTTAAGGAAGAAGACATAGCTTATTCAACCCAACACCTTCATCGAATCGAGGAGAGATGAGCATATCAGTAAGATGGAGAAAAGAGTTGAAGACTTGTTAGCAGCAGTCCTAACACTTCAAGGCTAAGCTGCATCTGTACAACCTACTCCCTTAAAGGCCGACCACCTTGGTTTGTTGCATATTTTAGATCAGCCTAAGACTATATCTCCCGTGGAACAAAATAGTGCAAGACAGAAGGAAAGCAGATAGTACCTCCATGCAAAAAAGAGATATAAAGCATATGGTGGAATAACAAGTGAAGGAAGTGCTGGTGGTGGCTCATCTATTCAAAGGGTAGAACCTACCTAGAGGAGTTTGATGTAGTCCAATATCCCAAGGGTTTTGTGCCACCATCCTTCAAGATCTTTCATGGAAATGGAAACCACAATATATAACACACTTTATAGTATTTGTAACGTCGGAGGTAGTGATGCACTTCTCTTCTGACTCTTTGTTAACAGTTTGTCAGGGATTGGATTTGATTGGCACGCTGAACTTCCCAATGGTTCAGTAAAGACCTCTGTTGAGTTGGAACACCTCTTCATCAAGAGGTTTGCTGGAGCTCAGCAAAAGGTAACTATGGGTGACCTCATTGTGGCGCAACAAAATCCCAATGAGTCTCTTGTTGATTATATTTTCAAGTGACAAAACTTGAGTATGAAATGTGAACTACAGCTGTCCGAACATCATGCTATAGAAAATCTTCTGAAGAATATTCATGGCCCTGTTGCTTTCATGCTCAAGGGATTTGCAATCAAAATCTTTGAGAAATTAATCAACAAAGCGGCTAGCCTACAAGGGGAAGCCAAACAGTTACCTTTTCAAGACCAATCATTCAAGCCCAAGCCACAGAAAGTATTCGAGAAGAAGCCAGGGGTAGTAGTGTTAGTAGACAAAGGGAAGAAGCTAGCCAGAGCTCAATATAAGAGACCTCATGCATAGCAGCCTCCATTGCCACCTCCTCTACCACCACCTCAGCCAGCATACCGACCACCACAGCTGCCACAGCGGCCGCCACCGCCTCCTCCATAATATACTCAGCAGTGGTACTCATATCCACCGCCAGGTAGCTATTACCCACCTACTCTTGCTGATAGATTGAATAAGCCATATTCATTCAAGAGGAAGATAGTTAGGAAGATCTTTAAGAATCTCTTAAAGAAACTTGTCTTCGATCCCAAGAGAAGATGTGGGCAAGAGTAATGATCCTAACTATTACCCCTACCAGCATGGTTAGTCATGTCTTGAGGATTGTGTCACCTTAAGGATTGGCTTGAGCAACAAGTCGAGCTATTATCTCAAGAATACTTGTAGAACAACCTCCGAGAATTACTTGGGATAGTGATCCTCTTAAGATAAAAGAAGGTTAGATATTGCCTTATCCCAACCTCTAAAAAAGTGGTCTCTAAGATCAAGAAGCTTTTAGGTGTCTCAAGTAACTCAAACCTCCAACAAGGAATATTTGTAAGTTTCCAAAGACAACTTGAAGAAGGTGTTAGCTGAAGAAGAAAGCCTACCTTACTTGCCCTGGATAGTAGCAGAATACCACCGAGTCCAAAGACTCCATCCATTATTGTAGCTACTACTTCTTCCTCCACTAGCTCCTCTTCTTCCAGTAGGAGCATTGTATCAGCGGACAAGGGCACTATACCCCTTATCCCGCTTACTTTATTAGATTTCTATCATGTACCTCCATCTAAGAAGAAATCAGTGAAGAAAGCTTTCACTTACAACTTGTCTACTTATGATACTCTAGATTTTATTCCTCTCAAAACTCTCAAGACTACAAAATAATAATGATAACTCTAGTTCTGATCAGTCTTCTTCTGATTTAGAAATGAATTTCCCATTTCTAAATCATATGGGTTCACCTCTTAAGATTGATTTAGAGTCATCCGACTCTAATGATCCTATAGGAGAAGTGGTAGGTACACATGATGAGAAGGTAGAGCTTCATATAAATTCATCATTCTAAGAGGTCACTAAAATTAACCTTCGCAATGACAAAGTTCTACCTTCTAGTGTGGCACCTCAAGATAAGGGTAAGCAAATCATTGGTTCTAAAGAGCAGATAGCCCCTCCACAAGATGTTCCACCCATGGATATGCTTGTGGAGGATCAAGCCAAGGTTGACTACAATGTCCTAGCATATCTTAGAAAATTGTCAACTAAGTTAAGCATATATGATGCCCTTATCTTATCCAAAGAGATGATGGAATCTCTAATCAAGGCTCTTCTTGATTTAGAGATATGCTTAGCCCAGCTGACTGCTACTGAAGAGGAGGCTCGCAGTTCAGAGGATACTCTAGGAGTTACTTTCAGTCTTGCTTCTAGGAATGACCAAGCACAACCGCCCACTTTACATTACAGTGGATGTTGGAAGATACAGGATATCCAGAGTTCTTGTTGACCAGGATGCATCAGTGAATATTATGAGTCTAAAAATCCTCACTTACTTGAGGATTGACATCTCCAAACTTTCAAAAGAGAGGATGATATTGAGAGGATTCAATGAACAAGGCGAGAGGGCTTTAGGCTCTATAGTGTTGCCATTAAGTAGATGATTGAAAGATTACCAAGTTTCATATTATAGACTCAGATACATCTTTCAATGCTTTGCTTGGAAGACCGTGGATACATGAGAAAAATGTGGTTCCATCCTCTTTACACTAGTGCATGAAGTTCATGAGGGGTGGGATTAAATCCTGCGTCAAAGGAGATCTTAAGCCATTCACAGTTTATGAGATCAGAATATATGATGATGCAACCTACTATCTCCCTCAAAATCAATAAGTCTATTCTCGTGAACTTGGTGAAAGTTCAAAAATAAAAGAAAAAGAAAAGGAAAAATAAAAGAAAAAGAAAAAGAAAAAGAAAAAGAAAAAGAAAGAGAAAAAGAAAAGAAAAAAATGAAATGAGAAAGAAACCAAAAGGGAGAGAGAAATAGACTTGGAGGAGAAAGTAGAGCCACAGATTTCACCCACAATTTGTTATTCCATTCAACATATGGGTGGGATGACTCGACCTTCACCAGGAAGAGGTAGAGATAGATCCAGAGACATGCTTAGGGACGGAAGACCTCCTTGTTGGCCACCTAATACGAGTTATGTCCCTGCTACTTGGACTACACCTACTATCTAAATAGACTTAGAATCTAGTTTAGAGGATGAGTCATATATGATTAGTACACTAGCTAGCACTTCCAGACAGTAGATCCCCATTTAAGTGATAGTTGAGCTAGACACCGATGAAGACTGGGCTCCTAAGAAAAGCATAAGTGTATCCAAGACTATATGTAAAATAGTGAGATATCAGTTGAGAACTTTAGCTCTAACCCCATTTTCCTCACAAAAAGTTGAGGGTTTAGTAGTTAAGGAAGCCCCTAAGTATTCCACAAATGTAAAAGTACAAAAGTTCTTTCTTGGAGCAACATCCTCAAGTCAAGAAGCTGATATAGAACTTAAGGATGATTCATATAAAAATTAAATAGAATTACCTTTTGATTAGTACTCATTGTTCTTAATTTAGCAAAGAAAGGATTGATTCCACATGTTTGGTCTAAACACAGGTCTAATTACTTTGAAAGATTATGGGACAACAAATGCAGACATTCACAATCAAGACCAGACTAGGATTCAGTACAGTGGGTCTAGTTGATGATGACGATTACTGCTTAGTCATCACCAACCATTTGGAATCTAATAGGTTCTTTTAAAATCATGCTAACTCATATGAGGAGCTGTGCTTAGAAACTTCAAATGATCCAAATGACTTTGAAGTTAGGGATGCACCACCAGAGTTTGAAGAGGAGATCAGATCAACTATCGATGAGCTCAAATAAATCAACCTAGGAACTGAAGAAGATCCATGCCCAACATACATCAGTTCTCTATTTAATGAAAAAGAAACCAATGATTTAGTGAAGCTATTGACTGAGTTTAAGGATTGCTTTGCATGGAGTTATGAAGGGATGCTCGGTCTATCTCCTGACATAGTAGTCCATAAACTACCAATAGAGTCAAATGTTAACACTATCTAGCAGGCTGCTGGACACATGCAATTAAACATTGAATATCAGGTCACTTCTGAAATCAAGAAACTGATTGATGCTAGCTTTATTAGGTAAGAAAAATATCCTACCTGGTTGGCTAGTGCCGTCCTAGTTAAGAAAAAGAATGACCAAATTTGCATATGCGTTGATTTTAGGGATCTAAATAAGGCATGTCCTAAGGATGAATTTTCACTTCCTATACAAGAATTAATGGTGGACATCGCCTCATCTCATGCAGTATTCTCCTTTATGGATGGGTCATCTGGCTACAACCAAATTAAGATGACCCTAGAGGATGAAAGAAACATTGCCTTTCGAACCCCGATCAGAATTTATTATTATAAGGTCATGCCTTTCGGCCTTAAAAATGGTGGTGCGACATACCAGCGGGCCATGACTTGAATCTTCGATGAACTCATTCATCATCAAGTTGAATGCTATGTCGATGATCTCATTGTCAAAAGCAAAGAAAAGGAAGATCATCTCTTGACTTGAGAGTAGTTTTTGAATGGTTAAGACAATACAACCTCAAAATGAACCCCCTAAAGTGTGCATTCAGAGTTGCTTCAGAAAAATTCCTTTAGTTTATTTTTCAAAATCGATCTGGAAAAGATCAAAGCGATATTAGAAATTCACCCCCTAAAAGCCTAACACAAGGCAGGTCATTCCAAGGGCGGTTGGTGTATCTAAGACTCTCATTTCCAACTTATTAGGAAGATGCCAACCATTCTCAGCACTTATCAAAAAAGATGCCAAGTTTAAATGGGATGAAAAGTGTCAGCATGCTTTCAAAGACATCAAGCAATATCTGATGATGGCGCCAGTCCTAGTAGCCCCTAACCCGGGCAAGCCGCTCATATTATATACTGCTACATTAGATGACTCCCTTGGTGCTTTGTTGGCTCAAACCAACGGCGAAGGGAAGGAGAACACTCTCTATTATCTCAATCATTGTCTAATCCCTGCTGAGGCAAACTACCCACCTATTGAAAAGCACTGCCTCGCTTTAATCTTTGCATCCCAAAAGCTACGGCACTATATGCTTTCTTATAAGGTGAACTTGATCTCTAGAGTCAATCCACTGTAATATCTCATGACACGGCCGACCTTATCTGGACGGTTGGCATGTTGGTCCATGATTTTGTCTCAGTTTGATATAACATTCTTACCTCTGCCATAAAGGATAAGCACTTATGAATTTCTTAGCCACTCCACTCACGATTCTCCACTTAATGATGATCTCCCATGAACAAATCATGAACTTAGGGGTACTAGTGCTCGCCACTAGGAGATATACTTTGATGGTGCAGCTTCCTCTCAAAAAGGAGAATAATCACAATTTAATATCCCAGGGAAGGTAGGGGAAGGAATAGTTCTCCTAACTCCAGACCACGATGTGATGAGATTCTCATATCAACCGTCCAATCCATACACCCACAATGAAGCCGAATATGAGGCTCTGATTGCCGGTCTGGAGTTAACCATTACACTATGCTTACAGAGTATCAACATCTTTAGGGATTCTCAGTTAGTTATCAACCAGATCGATGGGTCCTACAAAGTTCTAAAACCTAAACTCCATCATTACCACAAGTACACTATGAAGTTATTGGCCCAAATCCCAGAGGTTACCATTTACAAGATTTCTTGAGGAGAAAATGCGATTGTATGCATGCCAAATTGCCAAATGTCTAAGATGAGTCCATTCCAATAAGGGTCCAAAATAGACAAGTCTTATCCATTATTGATGCTGAACTCATCGAGATTCTCTAAAAGGGGAGATTACTATTGCCAAAAAGGACGAGGAGTCGATTGGAGGCAACAATTCATAGATTATTTACATATAGGCAAACTACCTCGAGAAATCACACACCGTAAAAGCAAATCCCTTTCCTATACTCTTGTAGGCGGGACCTTGTACCAGCAGTCTTTCGATCATATGTGGTTACGTTGTCCGACAAACACCAAGCCCGTAGGATCATGATCGAGGTACACTCAGGGTTATGTGGAGCACATCAATCCAGTCCAAAGATGAAAGTCAAGATCAAGAGACTAGGATACTACTGGCCTTCGATGATCACAGACTGCATGGATGTAGCTAAGAGATGCCATCAATGTCAAGTTGTGAGCTCCAAAAATTCACCACCGACCTCTCCAATGAAAAGAGAGTTTTAAAAGTGTCGATGTAATTTTTAGAAGGAATAGTAGATAAGACACTACCCAGAGATTTCATCCTCATTTGGTGAGAACTTTAGATCTGGTTCTAGATTTCCTATGAGCGCAAGCCCCTATAGTTAATTACCTCTCCCAGTAAGTGAGAGAGAACTTTTGATTAAGCTAGTCGCTAAATGCATCAGAGAATAGCGTGAGTTTTAGAATTTGAGATATGAAATTCATCATTATAGCTTAAACTTGATGGTTGGGGAATGATGACGTGCCCAATCTAGATCCCATGGTTCCGTCATCCCGGTCATTGTCCACTCTACTTAGTCATAGAGGTAGTGACTTAACATGAAGGATCCTCATCAACAATACATGGGTTACGCCATCCAAGAAATCTTTATAGACGAGGTGGTGTTTTTCTGGAGATAGGCTTAAGTCTACCTAAGTTAGGGCTACCTTATCAAGTATACCCTATGATTCACAACTCAAAGGGCGAGCCATTGGGGAGCATACCTACTATCGTGATCATAATATAATGGAGCGACCGCCAAACCACCGATCGGAGGACTCGTCAGAATCGCTTCATCTATGGAGCCTACCAGCCACGCATGACGACGATCTACATCCACTGCAAGAGATTGATTGAGTGTGAACATAAGTAACACGATTTGACATTGGCTCCTTTGTGAGCTAGAGTTTGCTTAATTTGTCACATAAATAGAGGAAGGTGGATGATTGAGTTTGATTTTAAGCTTTAATGATAGAGTTTTGTTAAAGTAGTTTCAATTGATATTTGAAAATTGATTGATTAGAATATGTTTAAGAGCTTTAGATCCTATCAACTCTATTTAGCTGGTAACAAAGGATTAGATCTACTATCACTTGATAGAATCAGTTTCTCGGATATTCCACCATTTAAAACTCACATTATAAGTTTTAGTTTTGTTAACCCGACCCAATCCTAAGACTAAACGAAGCAACTCACAAGATCCTCGGACATTGAATTTAAGCATTGATAATGTATCATCCGTGTATTTAATAATTGATAATTTTATGTTTAAATTAAGATCTTTAGATCTGCGACTTTGTTTAACTACTAACAGAGGTTAGACTTATGTCACGACAAAATCGGCCAAAGATTTCACTAATTTGAAACTCTTATTATATATTTTAAGTTTTGTTAACCCAGCCCCAAGACTAAGCAACCCGCAAAGATCCCCACACACTTGAATTTAGTACCAGAAGTGGGGCCCATGGTGTATTTAAGAATTTAGGCGCTTCTTTTATTTTTGAGTTATGAGATTGATTTGATTTTATGTAATTTGATTTGAAAAATATCGATTAATTTGAATATGTTTAAGAGCTTTTAGATCCCGCCAACTGCTTAGGCTAACAGAGGATTAGATCTATCACACGTAATCACTGTTGTCACTATTTTGAAACTTTTATTATAGGTTTTAGATTTTGTTAACATGAACCCTCCACAAGAGATGTTCTTTGGAGAGTTCTAGAACGTAAAGGAGTTAATATTGGTTATATTCAAGTCATTAAGGATATGTATACTAGAGTCGTTACTTGTGTCCAAACACAAGGAGGATTGACAAAATATTTTCCTATTTCGCTTGGATTACATCGGATCAACATTATCTTACTTTAATTATGGATGTTCTTACAGGCATTTACAAGATGTACCTTGGTGTATGCTTTTTGTCGATGACATTCTTCTTGTTGATAAGACTGAGAGGAGTCCAAATTTAAACTTGAATTATGGAAGTCAGTAGTCTAAAGGTTTTCATTAAGTAGATCTAAACCTAATATATGGAGTGTAATTTTAGTTGTAGAAGTTTTAGTGGTAGTGTTGTGACTTTAGGTGATCAAGTCATTAATAAGAGTGAGTGATTAAGATATTTAGGTTCTATTGTTCAAAATGATGGTGAAATAAATGGAGATGTTATTAGTAGAATTCAAGTTGGATGGTTGAAGTGGAGGAATCTCCTATTATGTGATAGAAAAGGTCCACTTAAACTTAAGGGAAAATTTTATAAGATGGTGGTTGGGTGTAACGAGTAACTCGAGCGAAATGTTGTTCATATTGTTATTATTATTTTTTTTTGTCAAATTCTCGTGTTCAAATAGCTGATGTTTGTGTGTCGAAAAAATATTCGCATCGCTTTATTGTTCATCCAAATTACTCGATTTTATATTTTAATAATTTTTATTTTTTTATTTTTAATTAAAAAATAATTATTAAAATCTTATGCGTGAAAACCAAATACTATCAATTAAAGCAAAAAAATATACAATTATACAAAATAATTATATACAATCATAATTATTATTTTTACACTAAAAAAGCTTTGTTACAAAAAAAATTAAAATTAAAGATTCATTCAAAGATTTAAAATCAAAATTATATACAGTTAAAATTTATTTTATTAAATTAAATGATTTTCAATAAGAGATTCAAAAATCATTTTTTTACACAAAATTGAACACAACTTCAAATACTAATTTATAGCCTAACAAAATTTACAAGATCATATATCATATATGCATATACAAATTTACAAATTCATAACTTATATAATTTACAAATTTACAGATTTACAGCTTTCTAAAATAAATTCAACCTAAAATTTTATATGATCATATACAACTTACAATTTCAAAAAATAAAAGCTAAGAAAATAATGAAATAATTTCCAAATATCAATTTCTAATCAAATCAATCTTTCAGCCTTTAATGTTAAAGCTTTATATCTTCTTCTTCAAGCTTTCATATCTTCAAAATCTAACAAATCTTGAATCTTCAAAATCAGATGACTTTATGTTAACAAACTAACAAAAATTATAAAAATATTATGAGTGCTAAAACTAAAATAAATAATCATTGATCACAAATTTTAATTTGATGAATATTAGATATTCAAGATGATAAAATGAAAGATTAATATTAATAAGACTAGATCCAAAAAATAAAATAATAGATTTGTTCCAAATTGATAAAAAATGAAATCACAAAAAATGACAAAATCACAAAAAAAATAATAATAATAAGTAAAAGATGTGTTCAAAAAAAATCCAAACTATTAAGCTAACTATCATTGATTAAATGATACATTGAAATTGACAAAATGTAATCACAAAAATTAAATTAAATATTTGAAAATACATACGAAATATCAAGCATCTCATGCATCTATTTATAGTTTTCATCATAGCCATTAATGTAATATCACAAGTGATATTACACATTAATAAAGATCTCAAATTGACCGTGTAGCATCAAAAGATCTTATCATAGCCCAATAAGAATGCAAAGAACAAACCACCAAAGAAATGTAATGCACAAAGAGCAAAACCAAGAAGCAAACAAAGAACCAAACCAAAATGAACAAAGAACCAAAATAACAACCTCCTTGAGTTTAGAAACTAACATTGAAAGGAAGACAAAGATACCCCCTTAAATTACCAGTGAATTACAAGTCTATCAAAGAAGAGATGGGAATACAGCAGATTAGAAGAAACATGTAAAGGGTTGCTCCCCACCACAAATAATTCCAATAAAAGATCGAGATAACACTGAGAAGCGTTGCTTAAGAAGAACTCAGTCCACTCACAAATATGATAATAATAGCCATCAAGCTAGCCATAAGTCCATTCATTTAGAGTAAACAATATATAAGTTAAAATCAAGTAAAGCAAAAGCATAATCATAATGATCTGCACAATTCTAACAGAACCAAGAGGGATAAAATAGTAGAGAGAGATCAGTAGTGTGATGTTAATAAGAAAAAAATAGTCAAAACCAAAAGGCAAGAAACCAATAACCACAAAGACAACTCACGGACAAAGGACCAAAATCAAGTAAGTTCTGCTTGAATATCAATGTAGATTCAATAGTTCTAAATTTTATATATAGCTTTGAATGGCAACAAAAGTTCTTGATAGAAATTGAGGTATTATGTCGAAAATCACTTAAATTTCAACCATTGAAAGTTAGATTTTCTGAAGACCCAAAAAAAAAAGACAATTCAGATTGTTTGCTTTGCAGAATATTCCCATAATGATTGCATAGATTACATAGACCACTTCATGCCATTGCAACATGGTGATTAACAATAATGAATATATTATCAAGATAAAAAAAAATTTCTACCTAGTGCAAGTTTCATTTAAACTATATTTATATATCTCTTTGTGAGGTTTCAAGTAAGTCCCCTACTTTTATTAAATTTGATTTTCTTTTAGAAGATTCCAAAACTTGAAAGTCTAAAATAATCAAATTTTAATAAAATCACAAAGAGTACTACCATCGTCAGTATCTAACCGAAAGCCATACAACTGCTCATAAATAAGCTCATTAGCACATCATGTATACAAAAAAAAACAAAACAAAAAAACCAAGAAAAATGTTAGCTCTATATATGCTAAAAGATATGGAAAAGGTTTTCATCCAAATGAAGGACTTTTTCATCCTTACAATTTACCAAAAAATTCATTCTGCTTAGCCTATAAGAAAGCTCCGCAAAAAATAACCTTGTAGGTGGAAGAAAAGAGGAAAGCCTCCCACAATAAGATCCCACCAAAGGGACCGGAATCAAAATGTCAAGAAAATGCCAAAAAATCCTGTTCATGTCAAAAAAATAAAATAAAAGATAACTCCAAATAAAAGGAAAATGTCACCAAAGATAGAGTTAAAGTGAATATCAGCAGCAGCCCAAGAACTAATAGGTGAGACAAGCAGCATGTCAAAAGCTAGCCAAATTACCACATCGCCTAAAATCCAACAACCAAATAGTAAATCATCAAAATAAGTATTGCAACCAGCATAATGAACACTAATACAATGCATAGAAACAACATAGGTAACTAAGATGCTCCAAGCAATAATATCTTTCAGAAACTGCTTGATATGGTTGTATCCTTCTCCAAAGCTAAATATTTTTCGGTAGTTTAACATAAAGGTTCTCCTCCTCCATTAACTCTTGCTGAAATAAAAGTAGATAATGACATTATAGAATGAAGTTTATCAAATTTATTAAATAGACTAAATTTAATTGAAAAAGTACCATAGGATCTTTAATGTTGGGTTGAGTGCCTCTAATCCAACTAGACATACAAGTGCATTGACTATTTTGCGATAAAGAGCTCCTATAATCATCAAGAACTCTACCACCAAGACTAAATGCGATTCGGATGCAACTGGTGATGGGAATTGTTAAAACATCCCTAGCCATCTTGGACAAAATAGATACTTGAGAGTATTCATATTCCACCACTCAAGAACATCAAAAGAATCATTATTGCTCAAAAATAATCATTCCTCCAAATATATTTGTAAATCATTTTGATGGTTGAATAGAACTTGAAGAAACAATAAAATTAGCAAATCCTAACATACAGTCAAAGTTTGATGAAAAGGGCACATCAACTATTGCTTGTGATGATCCACTAACTAAGAGCTTGAAGCACTATTATCTACTGAATATTGATTATATATCTCCCAAATAACATCCTCAACACTCTTTATCTTGGACTCTACCTCAAAACTAGAGTATATTTTAGGAAATATAAAAGTAATGAATTTCATTTTGATGGATCAAGCCGCACCACAACCATGAGTAGATTGCATTCTCCCAATATTTGTCAAATTTAATTTTCATAGCCATTTGCTTGACAAATTGATCCAAGGAATTGCACTCTTCATTAAGCAATTTCTTAACATGCATGACTGTAGGAAGAAACAAATTGGTAGTTGGATAAGAAGAACCTGAAACCATTTTTGTCACATTATGGAAAAGAAAGAAACCTTCTAATGCTCATAGCTATGCCATTCAATCTCGTAAGGTAACCACTTATAGTTAGAATCTCGAATAATGAATGAACATATAAATAAAAGCACTCAAGCATTAAGTAAGTGGAGTTCCACCTTATAGGAACATTAATACATAATCTTTCAAGTAGGGACCCTAACCGCTTTTGCCACTTCAACAAACTTATGTAAACGAGAAGGAGATTATTTGAGGTATTTTACTGTCTCCCTTATTTTAACAGTTATTTATTGCACCTCTTTCAAACCATCTTGAACCAGTATATTCAAGATGTGAGCACAACATCTAACATGAAAGAAATGACCGAAAATGTAACTTCCTCTTGACTGAAAATTATTTTTTAAAGTATTTGCAGCAACATCATTATTACTAGCATTATCCAGTGTGATAGTAGATACCTTGTCCTGCAAATTCCAATCTAGCAAACAATCACATATAGCATCACAAATAAAAGTACCGTGTGGAGGATCAAGCTCAATAAACCGATGATTCTCTTATGCAATTGCCAAGAATCATCAATAAAGTGAATTGTTAAGCACATGTAGCCCATTGATTTGATGTCCAACAATCAAGTCAAAGAAACTCTATGAATGCTCTTAAGAAAAGTTTTCAATCTCTTTTTTTCATAAACTTTCATGCAATCACTTCTAATTGTGTTTCTAGATACCTTCTAATTGGGATTCAATACCTTCAAAAGAATATTAAACCACATATGCTCAACCATCCTAAACGGATACTCATAATCATCTTTAATTATCTCCCTAATCAAGATGATCATAATTTTCATGGAATAATGGATCAATTTGAACATCAAAAGGCATAAAATTTAAGTTTTTTTCCTTTGTCCGCCAATTCAACAACATGCTTATTCTTGGCCTTGATTTTTCACATTCCTTCTTAAAAAAGTTGTGAAGTTGTGCTTTTTTTATTTATGAAATTTCTCGCAATATATGCATTATAAAGAGGGTATACTCTCCCCTTAAATACGTGGTTTCTATAAAATACTCCCACAAAGATACTCTCTTCCTACCTCTTAGGGTTGACATCAGACTAGTCTCAAGTGTATGCTCCTCCGATTCAACTTGTTGTGAAGTATATATCATTACCTACAACTAAATCATCACCACATGATGCGATGAGAATGATCCACATTAGACATGATTGTACAAAAAAAAAGAAAATATGAGTTAGGACCACATACACATACACTCTAATCTCCATACTAAACTCCATATTCAATGTTCTATACTCTTCTCATTTAATCAAAAAAAATTGCAACTCCAAGATATACATTAATTAACTATCACTCAATCAATATAATATCCATGCCAAGAGACAATTAAATAAATAGTATCCATGCCAAGAGACAACAAAGTAATGGCAACCAAAATAAATAGTATCCATGCCAATGTAAATTGAAAATCAAACAGAGCTCAAGAAACATATATTTCCAAAATAATGAGACAGAATAATGGCCAAACAGACAAATTAGAATGAGAAGAGTAAAAAATATGAAAACCTAACAGAGCAATAATATATAATCCAAATAAGAGATAAATAATTGACAGACAAATTAGAATGAGAACGAGAAGAGTAAAAGAAAATGAGAAATCAAATAGACGAATATATAGCTCCCAAATATGAATAATGAATAACAGACAAACCGAAAAGCACTTGTGCATTTTAATAACCTACAAAGAATAATCGAATCATCCACAACAAGCATAGTTGCATAAGATGTAGAATATCGTACATGGCATAACCGAATAAGCACTTCAAGCATTTCAATACCAAAGGTCTGAGACAACAACATAAGACATATATCAAGTGACTTAAGTCTACAAATGAAAAATCGAGTCACAAATTGTAAAACTTAAGAGCATTTCTCCTTTTAACATGAAATCAAGGAAGTTTGATAAAAGAAGAAAATAATGATAGCATATGCAAAGTCGAGAAGTCCCAAGTAGAAGCTTGATAAAAACAAGAAAATAATGGTTACCAAACCCTAAATAGATCGTGATCCAGGTTCTATAAGATATTACCATTGCAATTTGCAACTCAAGAAAACTCACAACTCGTAAGACTCATGCTAGGAAGAGTAGAAATTCGCCAAAACATGAGACAAGAGAGGAGTCGAGGGACTGAAGGCGTAAAGAGGCAGAGTCGGTAAAAGTGAGAGTCGAGAGGGAATAAATACTTAACGAGTCGAGAGACTAGGTAATATCGATATCGCCGGGCCGTCATCTTATTTTAAATCCCAGTAAAATAAATTCATAGGGATTAACTAATACCTAAAACCTAAAAGAAACAAGAAAGCATAATTATAAATAAACCTATAATAATAATTACTAATATATTTTAGTTTATTTTATTTAAAATTTTTAACTAATTTTATAATTAAATTAAATATCAATTTTAAAATATTTAATGACATAAATTATATTTTAAATAAAATTTAATATAAATTATTTATTTATTTCGAAGCTAAATCGAACATGATCGAACAAAGGATTGTCGTGTTCTACTCATTTATAAATCGAGCGAAATATTTGTGCTCATTTACTTAACGAACGAGCTAAACACGAGCTAAATATCGAAATAACATGAGTCGTCGAACAATGAGCTTTTGACACTAATGGTGGTAAAACCCGCAATGACTTATGGTGCGTAATGTTGGCAAAAGAGAAGCATAAGACTAAGTTAAGCAGATGAGGATGCTCGTGGATGAGTGGCTTTACTCTTAGAGATAGAATGCAAAATGAGTATGTTCGGGAAAAAGTTGGAGTAGCTCCAATGGTAGATAAGATTAGGAGAGTTAGATGGTTTGGCCACATGGCGTCGTCCGGATGACCCAATTAGAGAGTAGATGCATTAGATTTTATGTTAAGAAAGGTGAGGTAGACCTAAAAAGAATTGGTTAAGATGTATAAAAATGATCTTAGTATACTTGAATTAAATGAGAATTTGACACATAATAGGACAAAGAGAGAAGGATTCATGTAGCCCCACCTAGTGGGATTAAGGCTTGTTGTTGTTGTTGTTGTTGTTGTTGTTGTAATTTCATTGATTTTGAAAATCATAATTAAGATGAAATTCTTTAATTTTTGATTAAAGGAAGTCTATGATTTTTATAGAATTTGATTTATTATCACCTTCTGTCTGCTTGTACAAAGAGTTATAGATCTGGTGGCGAAGAAGGTATTTTGATTTAGATTGTAGTTTAACACACTGGACACTTAGTTTACTTGCTTTACAATTCTCCCAATTTGATTATGCTCAATTTACATCAATTTTGATAAGTTATGTCGATTTCAATGTTTATTGCTTTAGCCCTACTTATGCTTATTAGCTAGCATAGTAATCACATCCATATTCGTATAAGAATTATTAAACTCAATTTGGATTCATCCTTAGATTTTGAGTTTATTGTAAGTTTTAATGATATTAGCATTAGTCCCCCTCTCAATTAAAGCTTGTTTAATTTTGAGAAATTTACAAGAAAAGAGAACTCACTTTACCGCTCAATTTAGAGAATTATAATTAGAGTTTGTGAGTTTAGTATTAGCCTTCCCCAAAGTTTGTTTGCATTTTAAAAGAGTGTTCCCTTTTTTTTTTCAAAAATTTGCTTCAAAGACTCCCCCGCTTTTTCCTTGTTTGACGCTTTTAGTTTTAAAATTAACTGCAGGTTTAAGTATTTAGCGTTCTTAAGTCAGTTCATTTTACCCTCTCCTTTTTTCTAAATCAAAATATTTGATGAAATTTTGGCAGCCTCCCGACATCATCCCCATGTCGACGAGTGTTTTAGCTCATATGCGCCTGTTGAGATGGTGGTGTCATGACATCGCATGACTTTAATCTCATCATGCCCTGTTGAGCACGATGAGACCTTTAAACCTGAAAGATGATAAATGCAATATATATATTCATTCCCCCCTCTTTTTCTAAGTCTAAAATTTAGACAAAATTTCGGCAGCCTCCCGGCGTCATCCCCTTGTAGGGGCCTGCATCGGTGGTATTTTGGCTTACTTGATACGCCCTGTTAAGCGTAGTGAGTGCTTTCTTGCGACACAACAACTGGATTTCATCTTGTCATGCCCTGATGAGCATGACGAGACCTTCAATGACTCGGCACGCCCTGATGAGCATAGTGAGTAGTGTCCTGGAACATTACGGCTGAATTTCATCTCGTCACACCCTGATGCGCATGACGAGGCCTTTAATCACTCGATACACCCTGACAACGTAGAGAGCAGTGTCCTGGAACATTACGACTGAATTTCATCTCGTCACGCCCTGATGAACATGACGAGGCTTTTAGACCTGTATAAAGACAAACATATGCATATATAATTTTTTTTTCTTTCAAGCATTTCATCAAACACCTTCCTCGCTTCTCTACGACCATTTTTAGCATACATCTTTATCAAATGGTAGACTTTACGAATGTAGAGAGCTGAGTATAGAAAGATTGCACAGAACAGAAAGGTCAGTTTAGTTTAACGGGCCGTAGGCAGCGGAATGGGCAGATTGTGGGTTGGAGGGTCGGACCGGGCTGGAACGAGTCCAGCGGGCTGGATGGAATTTGGGTCGTACGTTGCAGTTACGTGGGTCACGCGGTGGGACGGGTCAGGTCAGGTCGCGTGATGTGGGAGGAGTGGGTCACGCGGCGGCGGGAGATGCGGTAGGAGTGCGGGATGCGCGGGTCGGGTCGGCGGGTCACGCAGGTCGAGCTTTGCGGGATGCGCGGGACCGGCAGGCTCAGTGTGGCGGACCCGTGGAGTGGATTCGCGGGATGCGTGAGGCCGGCAGGCTGGGTGCGGCAGTCGCGCGGGCTGGCTTTCCGGAACGCGCGAGATCGGAGGGCCTGTGGAGTGGGTTCGCGGGACGCACGGGATTTGTGGCAGAGGACGCGAGTGCAGTTGCACAGAAGACAGCGGAATGGGTTTGGCCGGTGGCGTGACTCGTGGAAGCGGGTTTCCGACGGTGGGACACACAAAAATGGCCCCGCAGGATGCACGATGATGGTGTGGCCGTGTGTTTTTGCATGGAATAGAGAAACGGGGTGTGAGATTGGCCAAAACAGGAGAAATTCAGAAAGGAAATGAGAGGGATTCAGGAGAGAGAAACGTGGGAGAAAAAAATGAGAAGGAGAGGTTGCAGAATTGGGAAACTGTCAAAAATAGAAAAAAAATGAGGGGAGTGATTTTTTTCAATTTTTTTTTTGAATTAGATAAACTGAAAATAAGGGGAATGATTGTTGCGTGAGGGAAAATTTTGGGAATTTTTTTTAAAAAATTTTAATTTATTAAATGATTTAAATGTGGATTTCACCAGAACGATATATATATAATATATATATATCGATATATAATTATTATTATAATACAAGACAAATCCGGTTTCATGACGATTTATCTGGTTTGTGGCAGATCAAATCGTGGCCCATTTCAAAATTTGCACGCCACCTTTCGACCGATTTTTGTGTAGACTCATCGACCGATAATAAATCTCACTGATAGATTTCAATGTTCGCTCAACGACATGATCAATTTCGAACGGAGATCATTTGATTTGACGGTGTCTCCGACTTCAATATTCGCGACGCATTAAGACTGATTGCTGCTTATCAAGTTGTGCAATATTTATATCCTGACCAATTTTGATGATCTGAACGCGATGGAAAAGTTTGTTAGTCGATCGGAGGTCATTCGATTTTGGTGACGCCCAGGCATTTTAAACCCGAATTGTCATTCCTCAAGTCCATCGAATTTAACTTGTGGGTTTGTCTTGATTTATGACACATATGTGGTGGTCAACACAAGTACACGCTGTGGTCCTACATCAAGCTTCTAACATTCTACATCTTACATTGGCCTCATGGCCATGAGTGTATATCGACATCTGGGCCGTCGATCCTCCTTCTTCCAAAAGTCATCGATTCATTCTACCGCTACTAACTACTTTTTTCGTGGAGGCAATCCCACTCGTGAGAGATCATCAACATATGCTCCGCTTTTCGAATCATATCGATATAAGTTTGGGGTGGCCGATGAATTATATCCGATAATGGTACTACATTCAAGAGCACCAAAATTAATGACTTTACAGAAGACACAACATAGATTGGAGGTACCTTCTACTATCCAAGAGAAAATGGGTTAGCAGAAGCCTTCAACAAAACTCTCATTCAAATACTGAAAAACACACTAGATAACAACAAACGATGATGACATGAACAAGCGCTGTGCCTACCGCACTACATACGTAACTCCAACTCAATCTACCACTTTCTCCTTGTATGTCCCAAGCCGCTCTACCATTAAGGCCAACTCCCATCACTAAGATAGCCGTGGGTAGTAAAATCACAATGGAATAACGCCAAGTTATGGTTTGAAGAGCTCGAATGGTTTAGAGGAGACGCCACGAGCATGCTAGAACCTCGAAGTTATACAAAGCCAAGATGATTCAAGCTCATAACAAGTTGGTCCGTCTAGAGCTTTTCAAGTAGAGAGCTTATTTTAGTTCTAAGGAGACCAATTGTTGCCCATCGAAAGATTGGAGGCAAGTTAAACCCACTTGGAAAGGCCCCATGCCATGAGAAGGCCTACCAAGGAGGATCTTACTAACTCATAAATTGTAAAGGAGAGCGCCCGATGCTTCCAATCAATGGGCTCTACTTAAAGAAATACTTTTCATAAATCTTGTTTGAAAATAATTATCAATAAAACTTCTTTTCATCTTACATTTCATTTCTTATGTGTATCTTTTGCTTAAGCCATGATGTATTTAGGTAGGTATAAGAGAATCCAAGAGGCATTCTATCCCTCCACAACACAAATATAAACTACAAAATGATCCTCCAGTGCTATTAGGATAGGTGTAAGAGAACCCAAGTGGCATCCTATTCCTTCTTCCACAACACAAACAAACATATATCTTTTATCTCGAGCTATTTTGATGTGCGATCAAGCCCCCATGGCACTCACTCATTAGCTACTCTAGGTTGAGCTGATAAGCTACCTTGCTAGTGTGTCACCCCAGTGGTCATTTGGATGTGAGTCCCGCACTTTCTTCCTAATTTGATAATTGCAAATCGACGAGCGCCTTGTTAGTTTCATACTGCTGTAAAAGTTACCCTCATGGTTGATCTGCTTTAAGAAGATGTAAGCCTCCATGCTTTCTTCTTGAGCTAATCATTATGATCTAACTAGTCGAATATATTTGAGGTTTAGGTTAATTCCCGAGGCTCCTTTCCTCTTGACTATGTTTGAGTTGATATAAGTCCCTGGCATTTTCAAGCCTTGGGTCGGATGGCCCCTGCCGTCAAGATGACTATCCCATGATCGCTTTAGAGAGATATAAGCCTACATGCCTTCTTTCTAGATTGATTATCACAAACTGACGGGCACCTTAGGTTGGTTGGTTATCGCCATGTTGATGATAACTCACTCGATGGATAAACCACTCTTAGCAGATGTGATTCCTTGAGTTGGCCACTGAATACCTATTTGATATATGACTAGCCATTTCATCTTCTCTAGGGTGTTGGATTAAGCCTTCGCCCATCCGCGGACATTCTATTTAGATCACGCCCATGAGGACACTACCCAAAGTTACTTTTGGATTGACGCCCCCCTTTCCTAGTAACTACCCATGTGGTTGGAGAATTTATTCGCCAGATGTAGTTCTCGTTCAAGAAATCAGATAGTCAGTCGATATAAGCTCCTTTTCTAATTGATCCCTTGCAAATCAACAGAGTTCATGTTAAAAAAAAATTAAACAAACAAACAAAATTAATTGTAGGATTAGAATTTAACCTCCCAAAGGGCCCCTTTCCCAAGCAAGCATCCTATCTTTATGCCGCTGAAAACTCCCATAGAATTGCCTAACTACTTTGAGTTGAGATAAGTCCCCGTTGGCACTCCCTCGAGTCTCCCTTAAGTTGGGTTCAACTTTTATGCCACCGAAGGGTTACCCTGATGGTCATCTTTACTTTGAAAGATATAAGTCTATTATGCATTCTTTTCGATGATCATCAAATCGAGCGCCCCTGTGGTGACGTGCAAGTGATCGATCACCCGAATGGTTTCTTGTTTAGGAAGATGTGAGTCCCCACACTTTCTTCCTAACTTGACCATTGCAAATTGAAAAGCACCCCTTAGGTTGGTTAGCTCTACCTAATGGCTGGCAGACTATCCCTTTGGATTTGTAAACCTAAGATAGAGTCGATATTAGCTCCTTCTTAGTAGATCCATCACACACCGATAGGGTCCATCTAAAATTAAATTAATTCTGACTATTCTTGAGTTAATATGAGTCCACATCGGCATTCACTCAAATAGTCGCCCTAGGTCGGGATTGATCTGTTGTGCCAATGATGAATCACCCCAACGACTGATCCCTACTTTAGAAGATGTAAGTATGTTACACTGTCTTCTTAGTACAGCCATTGCACATCGAAAGGCAACCGTATGTTGGTTAGTTCTACCTAACGGCTGGTAGACTATCCCTTTGAATTTGTAAATCTAAGATAGGTATAGGTGATATTAGCTCCTTCTTAGTAGATCCATCGCACAATCGTGGTCCATCTAAATTTAAATTAATTCGACTATTCTTGAGTCGATATGAGTCCACTGACATTCGCCAAATAGTCACCCCAGGTTGGGATTGACTGCATTTCATCGACGATCACCCCAACTGATCCCTTTGGAAGATATAAGTTTGCTACGGTTTCTTCCTAATACAGTCGTTGCACACCGAAAGGCAACCCATAGGATGGATAGTCCTACCTTGTGGCTAGTAGACTATCCCTTTGGACTTATAAATCTAAGACAGGCCAAGTCCCCAATGGCTCCTTCATAGGGTAGTCAATCGCACACCAGCATGGTCCATAACAAAATAAATTCAAAAACCAACCTCCATAGTGGAGTCAAATTAAACATATCGAACAAACTAAATTTCTCTCCAGTTGGGTGCAAATCAAATTAGCATCCCTGGTGGAGCTTAGATCTAAATCAAATAAATTCAATTGAGTGTACATCCCCAGCGGATATACCCTCAATCTAGAACCCTTCTTCTAAATGGAGCCATAATAAATTAAATCAACCTCCCTAGTGGAGTCTAATCAAACAAATCATAGAAATCCAATCAAATTCTCATCCCGGATACACACCCAAACAAATCGTACTCATAATCAAACTCATATCCATATCCCTAACGGATAACTTGAACTTGTTTCCTAGGAAGGTTCATGTACTCAATCCCCGGCGGATTCTTTCTTGGTCTTTTATGCCCTTGGCATAAAGAGAGTTGCATAGCACTAAGATCGTGATTCTATCTACCTTTGGATCTAGGTATAGATCACTTCTATTATTTGTTGCAATCTTCTGGATGTTGTTGATTGTTTCATTCAACGCCAATACATGCGGTGTGCTTTGTCAGTTACACCACACCTATTGGGGGTCCTTTTATTGACCTCACTTTTGGAGTGAGCTCTTAAACTGCTCTTCTTAGACTTAGGACTCTTCTAGATACTAAGAACTCCTTTATCATAAGATACGTCTAGTGATTAGATGAACACTTAACCTAAGCCTAGAGACTTAGAAGTGTTAATCATAAGATTAGGCTATACCTTAGGGCTTAAGGAAATTACCTATCCTATAGCCTAAACTCAATCTAGATACACTTTCTCAAATCAAACCCAGATTCAATTCTCAAATCAAGTCTCAAATTCAAATTCAAATTCCAAATCTAATTTCAAATTTGACTCCAAATGGTTAAAACTCAAAATCAAATTCAAATCTTAAGTCCCTTCTTAAGCCATATGAATCACATTCATAAGTTTAGCCAAAACTCCCTTCAGATCAAATCAAACTCAAATGATCTCTTTATAAATCAATTATTCCTTCATTTATATTCACAAATATAAATAAAATCCAAATTCAAATGACCAAAACTATAGTGAAAATCAAATCCAAACTCAATCTAAGTCCTTTAAGACAATTCTTTGGACTCAGCCAAATTCTATCCAAACCAAGTCAAAACTAATGAATTTTCTCTCAAATCAATCATTCATTCGATCATTTATCCAAATATAAATAGAATCTAAAATTATCAGACTAAATTCAAGTCAACCCAAGTCAAGCCTAACTTAGCCCTTTTGACTTAAAACATTCAATTGAGCCAAAACCCATTGGACTCCAAATTGATTGGCGTTGAATTTCTATTTCAATCTAAGGCTCATATATAAGTTCAACTAAACTCGAACCAAATTAAAACCAAACCAATTGACCCACTTAGGTCCATTTGGCCCAAAGTGACCTAAAGGACTCATTTGAGCCAACTTCCAATCCAACCCAAATTGGATTGAACCAAGCTCACCAAAACCTTCCACCATGATTGTTGATCACCCTAGAATAATCAATTGTAATCAATTGGATCAAACCAAGTCAATTTAGTAATTTGACCAAGTTAACCCTTAGCCCAAATGAACCAAAACTAACCAAAACTCATCTTACACTAAATTGATTGAAACCAATGATTTGAATCAACCCAAAATCAATATTTAAATATGGCTTGACCATCAATTGGGCCAAACCAAGCCCAATTGGTCATTTGATCCAAATTGACCCAAATTGGCCTAAAGGACCAACGGTCAAATCATGATCTAACCTAAATTGATTGCAACCAATGGCTAAAGTTCATTCTAAATTAATTATTGAACTTGACCAAAGCCATAATTAAACCCAATTTAATCAATCGAGCCCAATTGGTCAACTTGACTCAACCTAGCCCAAATTTGCCTAAATGGTCAATTTGGCCTAAATCTAAATTAAATCCAAATTAATTCAAACTAAAGACCACATTCATCTTCCATTAGCCAATTTAATATGAATCAACCCATAACCCAAGCTAATTTGGCCAATTTTGGTCAAATGGGCCAATATGACCCAATATGGCCCATATGACCCAAATTGGGCCAAATCTCTTGAAACCAAGCCAAGACTCATTGGGGGCTGATCAAACCCAACCCAAACCCATTTGGGATCAGCCCAAAATCAATCCAACTCATTTAAATCCTCATAGATCCTCCCCACATAGGATTCCACTCAACCTCATTTAATTCTCTCCATTACATGCACTTAACTCCTCTCCAATATTTGCATTGAATTGAGCTGATCATATGACAGGAGGAGAGGACTTTGAACCAAAAATTTAAAGTCCTCAATCAATCCATCATCCATCCCAACCACCCAAGCAAGATAACAATCAATTTGGTGCCAAAAAAACTCAAAAAAATAATGGATTTTCAGCCATTATAAAAGGAGGGGAAAATGAAGCTTTAGATCTCTTGCTCCCACCATAATTTAGCCCCTAAAAGCTCTCCAAAGCAAAAAAGGAACCCATCTCCCACCTCTTTGAGCCATTTTTGAGCTGAAAAATACAAATAATTACTCTTTCAACGAGATGATGGTAAACATCGGAGAAGACGATGTTCCGAAGGGAGGCAAGAGTTAAAGATCATTCAAAGCTTCCTCACATACTTAGGAGTTCGCTCAAATCTTCACCGCTGCCAAAAACCATCCTCCGCGAGGTAAATTTTGCCAAACCATAGCCGGCCTTAGGATTTCGCACATTTTGTGTTAATTTTCTTGCAATTTTAGGAATTTCTCCTAGAATATCTCACATTTTTTACTTTAAATCATCCCAAAAATAGAATTTTTTCAGTGTGAACCGATGCAAAAATGAGTCCATTTAGATAAATTTTGGCTTAGAAACCCTCATTTTTCCAAAAAAAGGTTGAAAACACTATTCACCATCCGGCTACGCCATCCGTTCGCAGATCGGACGGATCACGCAAACCGCCTTCGATCGATAGATGGATCATCCGATCGGACCCACGGATTGGATGGCTGCTATGGATCGCGATCCAGCCTTCGACGCTGATGCGATATGGACCGTCCGATCGAATGGTTCGTGCGACGGACCTTCGATCGCACACCATCATGTGATCTCGGCCTCGATCATACGACGATTTCAGACCGTCGATCTATGATCGACGAGAGCGAAGTCACGGGTTGTTTTCCCTTCCCGCAACTACGGTGATGTAGCGGTATTTTCTTTTTTTAAAAAGAAATTAATTTAAATCACCTGAAACTTCAAAAATTCATAAAAAATAAAAATATTTAACTAAAAATTACAAACAAGGGCTTGTTGGATTTGTCTTTCTGAAAGGAATATAACAATCCAAAATCCCCAAATTTTATTTAGTATTTTGAGCTTAATTTGTGTTTTAATGAAAATAAAATTTATTAATTATACCAAAAATATATGTTAGATGAAGTTAAGATTTTTAGGGATTGAAATTAAAGTTAAAGCACACTTGCCATAAAAATTTCAAGTGAAAAAGACTTCTGGATCGGGAGAAATTAAATTTTGAAGTTCAAATTGTCCAAAACTCTTCAAAATGGTTTAAATCACTTCAATTGACATCTAAGACTCTCAAGAAAATAATGTGATTTTCTGAACCCTAATGAACCCCAAATAAACACTTAAGAATATAGTTTATTCAATTAAGGAGTTAATTAAAATATAATCTAAAAATAATTTAAATATCAAATTAAAATTAGAAATGAAATATCACTTAAGCAATCATTAATCAAACCTCCCATCAAAAAAATATCACCCTTAGGAAATTAAATTAAATATGATTTTTAATAAAACTTAATTAAATGATTAAATCTTAAATCAAACTTAAAATTAAGTAAATCTTGAAAACTTTAACATGGAAACCAATATAACTAAACCTACACTAATGTAATCTTAATCATATGAAACCCCTTAATGAGTATAAATAAACTAAACTAATTAATCACTAAATAGACTAAAAAAATCAAATTGATTAATAAACCAATTTAACATAATGATTTAATACTAATTGAATTAAACCAAATAAAGTTAAAGTAAACTTAATTAACATATGATTAAATCACATCCATTTAGAATAAGATAATTAATTAACCATTAAATATTTCAACAAAATAACTAAATCAAACATGTTAATGAAATCAAACAAACATAATAAATGAATCAAATCAAATAAAACTCTAATCATAAATAATCAAACTTAATTGAAATGAAATAAATAATTAATTCACTTAATAACAATGATGGTAATAACAATAATCTTTTAATCAAATCAAACTTAAGTAAAACAGTTGACTAAATTAAATCACTCACATGTGAGAAATTAAGTCACTAATCTCTAATTAAACAAATCCTTAATTAATCTAATAATTTAAAATTTTAATTACCCTTAATCAAACTTAATTAGTCAAACATCTAATTAATGCAAACTTAATTAATTAACCCATCATCTTAATTAATCAAATTAACTTAAATAAGTTATATTAAAGCTAATGCTAAAATTAAGCTTAAATTAAACCCCTAATTAAATTTAATAATCACACCCCTCAAGTAAACTAATTAAGTTAATCAAATTAATCATATTAAACCTAAGCTTAATTAAACATAGTTAAAATACAATTAAATACTAATCAAAACCTAAATTAAACATAAATTATTAAGTCATTAATTACATCATTAGTCTAAATAAATATGAAATCAAATTAAAAATTAAACAAACTTTTATAATTAAAATAAATACTTTTCTTAATTAAATTAATCACATAATCACATTGAATCTAAGCAAACCCATAGACCAATAAAGCTAATCAAATCAAATTAAATCAAATTAAACTAAATTAAGAAAGACTCTGGTCAATTTAATATGTAATCAAATCAAATCTCATTTAACCTACTTAAATAAGATAAACTAATCACTATCCAATATATGAAATCAAATATAAACCAAACTTTGATGAACATGACAATTGATTAAAAAAATAAAATCTTAATTATAAAGAATCAAACCAATTAAAATCAAAATAAAAATTTAATTAATCTAATCTAATCAAAACTATAAATAAATGAACCACAATCAAATCAAATAAACATGAAATTAAGTCACATAACCATAATCAAAGAAAAAAATTAAATATTAATTCAAAAGGATATTGAATTATTAAAAATTTAACTAAACCAAAGACATCTAATCTAAAATTAATCAATCAAAATAACATGAACTTAAACAAACTTAAACTTCATTAGATATTAAGGATATTGAATATCAAGATTTAATTAAACCAAAAATATCTAATCTTAAATTAATTAATCAAAAGAACATGAACTTAAACAACCTTAAACTTCATCAAAGATCAAGGATATTGAATTATTAAGATTTAATTAACCAATCAAAAACACATGAATTTAAACAAACTTAAACTTCATTAGATATCAAGGATATTGAATTATCAAGATATAATTAAACCAAAACATCTAAATCAAAATCAATCAATCAAATACTTAAACAAACTCAAATTCTAAGCTATAAATCAAATCAAATAAATTACACAAATTCAAATGGGCTAATTAAGATATTAACCTTAATTAATTTCTTGGAGTTAGGATGTAGGGGTGAGTTCCATCTACAAATGAAATTCATTCTATTCTTCATTCTTGAAAATCTAAACATTATTTTAACCAAATAAAGGTGAAATAAAAAAATTAAAAAAATAAAGCATTAAACCATTTAAATTGAAATCACCCAAAGGTAAAATTTAAGCAAATTCAAATTCCAAATTGAAATTTGAACTAAAGAAGCCTAGTAAAGTCTTGCCACACAAGCCTTAATACTAAGTCACCACTTAGTGCTAAGTTAGGGCATTGCATGTATGATGTTATGTTTTGTTTTATTATGTAATATTTTAGAAATGTTAGGGTGTATGTTTCAGACTGATGTTATTATTAATCATATTTTCTGGGGTTGTGGGGGGTCATTGTAATAAAAATACGAATGTTTTCTGTAGTTGCTTAACCCTAAGCGTAACCCACATTAGACAGTGGGCTTGGTTACCCATGTGTGGGATAAGCCCAAATTATTCATATAACGTTTGGGTTGTATGATGTGTTTAGCTAACATTTATTTTGCTAGATTTATTTTTCCTATTTTTGATATAATTTTTAGAATTAGGATTAGTGTTATGAGGGATTAGGATGAGTAGTGGCTAGAAGGATTATTCTTTGGGGTGCCTTGTGATGCCTTTGGAGCAAATCAAATCAAAATAAAGAGAAGAAATGAAGGAAAAGAAGACCCCCATAACATGTATTATTATTTTTGTAATCTGGGTTGTATAAGGGTAGAGCTCGGCTACACATCTTTTTTTTTCTCTTTTGGGGTGTATGACAAAACTCATCCGCACTGGCCTTTTATTCTTTTACGGTAGTCTATAAAATTGTTTGATGTTGTATTTAGATTGCGCATTAGAATAACATACTTTTCATAGTTTCTTTATGATTAATGCTTGAATGCTCTGATGATAGGCTCTTATGATGAAATTAATTTTTCTATCCCAATTAACAAATCATAACTAAAATTTTAAAACAACTCATAACCTTACATAAAAGCCTAAGAATTAAATTAAAATAATAAAATTTTTAGCACTCCCTTAGACAGATGAATGAATGTATAATATCATGCATATCATATTATTTCACTCTTGTTAAAAGAGGGCTTCCATCTTTGCCAGAGAATCAAGGCTTAACCTATGAGAGCCTTTGGTGGAAGAACACCCCTTTCTCTCTTGATTTGGCCCATAATCAAATTCTCATGCATTTAGGCATACAAAATCCCATAGTGTGTGTCAAAACAAAGAGTCCAAAAGAATCAAATAAATTTGATAAAATTTGCATTAGATTAAGTCATGGATTCATACCACTCATGCTCTAGCCTCTTAGGGAGTGAGTTTAAGGACTTAGTCTCCTTTCTAAATGAACAACAACCTAGCCATCTTGCAAAGCATAAGACTTGCCTACATAAATTTAAAGTGTAGAGGAGTTAGGCTACCACTGAGTAATATGTCCAACTCGGTGGTTTATTCCCTCTTGTGGAGGTAAACCCTATACCCATTTTGCCTTAGATTTAGGTCGTGCCTTTGTTTTGTACCAAAGCTCCTTAGTTTAGGAATGGTATTGCTTTCCTTGCTACAAGCATAAATCATCACATATTAGGCATTTTCACAATTATATTGTGGAATTATAATCCCAGCAATCTAATAAAATGTCAACTCAAATAATTAACTCTCTTCAAATTCAAAAATATAAGACCCAATTATATGGTAGATTGGAATGCTCACTAGGCTTCCTAGTATCATGAGTATTTCCTATTTTCTCCCTTTGGATTCCAAAAATAAGTCTTCTCCTTGATCTATCCCATTTGATTTTCTAAAATAGCCAATCCTTTGATAGTCTTAACCTTTAAATCTTTGGAGACCCTAATTGTCTACTTTAATCGAGAGTATTCTTAAGGAATTTCCATTCCTTAATGTAATTAACTATGGGGGCTTGCCTCCACATGGAACTTAACGAACCCAGCTTAAAATAAACCTTGCTTTACTTTTTCATTTAAAGTAGGGGAAAGATCTGATTCAAAACCCATCATGCCTTGGAGTCCTTATTAGATGATTAGTCCATTATAGGGTGGTGATTTCTATCTTTCGAGATAATACATCATTCTTAATGTTATACCCATCACTTTAATAAGTACCCACTTAAGATCCCACATCTCAAAAAAAAACACCACACATAAAATTGTAGTAAACCGAATTTCAGGGATCACATAAATGCTCTTTTTAATTATGTTAAAGGAACTTAATTAAAAGATAGATATTTTTTCTATTATCATTTTATTTATATATTATAGACATTAATCACATCAATTTAAAGTATTGTATATTTATTATTATTAGTAATGAGTACTAACCTTAACATAGATTTCTTTTTCTATAAGCTATTTAAGTGCTAAGAGGATGCCATATTGTTGATAGAGTTAAAGGGGGGAAGTGGTAAATTTATACTATTTTATCTTACTTAGAAACAATTTAAGAAACAATAAAGTAGCATACCAATAGAATCCTATATGTGAAGAGATTTTATGGATCATTTTCTATCATGTGAATATCATGATTCTAAGGGTCTATTTGGGATAGCTATAATTGTTTGAAAAAATAATAGTTGAGGTATTGCAGATGAATCAGCTGTTTAGAAAGTTATGGTAGGGCCTACAATTTTTTTTTAAAAAAAATCAAACCTCAACTTTCTAACTACGATCGCAGAGAGAGCCAAGTAAGGTTGAGAAACACAGCATTTTCACCATAGATTCTTCAAAAAGCTGGCAGAACGTGATTTTCCCAAGTGAAATCACAGTGCGGTGCGGCACCGTACCACACCGCACTACCGGTTCAAACGCCTCCTAAGTGATCTTATATAAAGAGAGAATGATATCAATATTTTTGTATGTAAAATAATTTTAAATATAAGCCACACATATAAATTAATATATATATATATATATATATATGCACATGTGCACAAAAATAATTACTAGTTATTAGAAGTCCACTTTTGAATTAGAAGTAGTATTTCAAAATGAAAGAGATATTGGAGAGTACAAAACCTAAGCCCTAAGAACATGTTTTTGCCTATCAACATTTTAAAGGTTGGCCATTTCATAGCTTTCATCAAACTTTGTCCATTTTCTACTCAATTAATATATTTTAAATTCAATAGGTTGAATATACAGATAGATTGGAGTTTTTATTTATTTAAGATTAAAAATATATATATAATTAATCAAAAGGCTTAAAACTCAAATATAGTTAACGACAAGTAGTGCATTATGACAATTTATCATTTATTTTAATTTTTGCGCAGCCAAGCGTTGATAATTAGCAGTTTTTCAAGTTATTATAACTGTAAGAAAATCACTTGAAACATAATAAATGTAATAATTTTATTATATCGCGGTTTTAAGATGATTTACATAAATTAATTAAGATCAAACAAACATGATTTAATTGAAAATTTTAATCCAATAGATATATCTGATAGAAGACACAAATGTATAAATATTTAACATATTTTTAAACTATATGATAAAGACAAAATCAAATGTCCATATAAGATTTTACCCTTTCCCCAAATCCAACCAATAGATATTCAACGCTTGAAATTGAATATTTCATGGTTATAAATCTAAATTTTAGTCAAAACTAATTATCAATTTGCGACAAATCTTATATATTATACCCAAATCTAACCGCATCATTTTTTTTTTTAACAAATGATAATAAGATGATTTACATATATATCACATTGAAATGTCTTAAATTACAAATTTAATATTTAAAAATTTATATTTATTTATATAACTCCTGAAATCCTTCTAACATATCGATTCTACTACTTAGTTATCCCTACTTAGATTATGTTTGGGGTAACTTTCTGTATGATGTGTGATTCAAACTGCGCTATTAATTGTATTTGGAAAACTGAGTTCTAATTGTATTTTGAAGAATCAGAGATATATTAGTTGTATTTTTAACCGATCTAATCGAGTATAATGGCCAATAAAGTTATCACTTGACTTTTTTTAAAATAAAAAAATTATAAAGCCCATCACAATTATTTTCATCCACAATAGCTGTCCCAAACTGTTCTTTACTCATCCCTAAAATCCCTCTCTATCATTTATGAAATCTCTCTTTATTCTGTCGAGTGTTACCTATCTTTACTGTGCTTACATGTGACCTATCCTCACTAAAGCTTAATTTATCTCTCCCCCATAAATACTCAGTAGTGAGAAGAGTATTTCCTATTCTACTTGTCCAATTTTATGTCATTGAGTAGGTTTAAAATCCATGCAATAATTAGAGAGAGAAATAGAGAAGATGGAGTGATAGAATTGAGGCATTGGATAAGTTTTAAATATTATTTAATAAATATAATTTTTATATTAGATACATAATTTGAGAAGTTTCAAATGATATGTATGTAAACAAGCCCCACCCCTCCTCCCCTAACTAATAATATAGCAAAAATATTTTATTTTATTCCTATAGTTTTATTAAAAAATTATGCATGCATGCATGCATGCATGAATAGATAAGTTTTTTTTTTGGTCAAGAGTTTTGTTCCCACATAATCGTATATTATATATATTTTTTGAATTAATAAATATAATATTATATTCATATATCATATTCATAGAACCGTTCTCTTAGTAGTTGGACCAATACATGTAAATTTTATTTATAATATTGTACTATACTATGCCAGCTTCACATGACAAAACTTATACAATTAGAGAGATTTATGTAATTTATATATATATATATATATATATATATATATATATATATATATATATATATAATATATATATATATATATATATATAAATAATAATAATAATAATAATAATAATAATAATAATAATAACAGCTAACCTCTATGCATGACAGCAATGAAATGAGCTGTCGGTCTTTGATATGTTTCTTTCCCACACGACTGTTATTTTTCACTTATTTAGTCTAATGATAGGGATGGTTGGAATATTTTTAATTATTTCATTTATTTTTCCTTATGAAAATAACTTTTTTAGTTTAGTATATATATATATATATATATATATATATATATATAAATAATAATAATTCCAATGTGCCGACCAGCAACTTCCACCTAATTAACAAGCATTTTATTAGCACATAGCAACAAAATTATGAAAATAAATTAAAAAGAGCAAACAAAGAATGGAACAAATTTTCAACAATATAATAAAATAAATAAATAAAAATAAAATCTTGAAAGTTGTACCCATCCAGGAGGACAAAAAAATTTCATCAAAATAAGAAATTAATATCTATTATATAAAAATAATTTATATATGTGTAATAATGCATCTCGTTAAATGAGATAAAAATGTATATATTTTCAATATTTATAACATGCAACCCTCGAAGGCTTCAAATTTCATTAAGGCCTATTTTGGATGGAGGTAGAGGTGACGGTGTCGTGTAGTCTGTATCGTATCATAGTATCATTCGGAGAACTACGTTTTAGCTCTATTTTAGCTATATTTTGAAAAATATGTGATTAAAAATTTTTATTTTTAATATGATTTGACTATCTATTGTGACGATTAGAGAAATAATGATTTGATTTTTATAAAATAAAAAAATAATTATATACTCACTATAATTTTTTCAAATAATAACTTCTTTTATAATATTGAAGAAATTTTTTAGTGTTATTTGTTAATGTTTTAATTATAAGTATCATTATTTTTATAATACTTAAAATTTTATTATACTATGACTAAACATATAGACAATGCTAATTGTTGTTTTTTTAAAATGTTAGATACAGATTTTATATGCTTGGTTTGATGGTTAAAGCTGATTTTGGCAAAAGATCTAAATCAGTTCAGTACAGTGAATGCATTAATATCTTATAAACCAAAATGACAGCTTTTTTTTTTCTAAACTGTTTGCAATTAAAATTTCAAACAAAAGGAAATAAAGTTTAAATTTTTTATAACAATAAAAATTATTATTTAATAAATAAGAATGTAGCAATAATAATTATAATATCGACAAGAATAATAAATTGATTTACCATAAATAACTCCAAAATCTTTAAATGTTGTTTAAAATCTGCAAAATTGGATTGAAATATGACCTGTAAAGGGAATTAATTTTAGCAAATCCAAGATTTTGTCTATTTTTGAAGTGCTTTTTTTTAAATAAATATCGTTAGAAACTTAATTAGAGAATTAAATATCATTAAAAAACTTTAGAAATAGATATTCACTTAGTTTAGCGAATAGGCCAACCCGTCAACTCAGAGTGGCTAATCCATCTATAAAGCCTAAATTAGTCGACTAGGTCCAGATCTAGAGAAATTATTTTTTTTTTTTTTTACATCAAGGATTTTGCTTTGAGCTCTTATGTTTTTGCTTTAGGTTTAGATGTTTCATTTGTAAGCTTTAAGCCCTTATCGTCAATTATAGAGGTCAACCTTAGAGAAGTTTTCATTTAAGTAGATCTAAAACTAAGTATATGGATGATTCATTATAAAAATGAATATAAGTTCTACAAGTCATTCCAAAAAGTGAGTACAAGTATTTACATAAATAGATGATCCAGAAACAAAAATAAAATAGATAAGAATAAATGTAATATAGTCACACAAATAGACTATCCTAAACATCTAACGTCTCACCATCTCATGTGGAATATATCTAGCGGTGCGGTTCTCCATTGCACCTATTGAAGAAAACAAATGTAGAGTCGTCAGCATTTAAGTAATGAAAGGGAAAATTGTAGAAGAGTAAGCCAAAACAAAAGTACTGCAATCTACAAGGAAAGTCTAAATAACATGCACTAAACATATAGATTGTATCTACGACATGCCTTCTACTATTAACATTATTTGGACACGATGACTTGTAGTGGCCAGTTGTCTTGCATAGATTGCAAGTTTTACTACTTCTAGCTCTATTTTCATCCATTATATTTTTGAACATAGTGGTACAAGGTCTACCTGACCTTCTACGAAAATTGGGTGGCTGTAATGCTACTAATTCATGATCTGCATTGAAAGATGGCCACTCAGAACGGTCAAGCAAAGTGTGAAACTCATTTAAGTACGTGAGCTTATACAGATGCAGCGTGTAGTACTGTGGCACACACGTTAAGTGGTTTAATCTTCTAAATCTCAGTGTAGCAACAACATGTGAGCATGACTAATGATATATGACTGCTTTGTTGCAACTACAGTCACACTTGCTATTATCAAGCAAATCAACTCTAAATGATCGGCTTGACTTGTCAAACACCTACATTTCCTGGGGGTTGATGTTCACCGGTTCACGGAAATGTCTTTCTTCCCTTCAGTACGCTGTAATATTATGGATACCCTTTGGGTGAAAATAGATAAGTTGGTCTCCTGTTGCTGAGTTGCAGAGGCAAGTCTTTTCATGAATAATGCAACTAAATTATAATAAATAGCAGTAATTAGAGCCTGAATCGGCAAACCACGAGCACGTTTCAGAACACTGTTGAAACATTCAGATGTATTAGTCAACATTGTACGAACATCCCACCATCATGTATAAGTGACCATTTATGGTCGTGTTCCACAAGCCATTCGTGAGCTCTTCTTTCACATTTTAAATATCGACATAAAAAACGATTAAACTCATGAATATCATCGGTGTTTCCTTCCATATACATCTGCTGGCATAGAAATTCAACATTACCAATCCCTAATCTATGTATCACATTCTTAAAATTTTCACGAAGACGGTGTAAGTAATGTCTTTGAGCAGCCCATGGAAAAACTTCTCTACACCCACGTAACAAACTAGCATGTTTATCAGATATGATGTACAAATCACATCTAAAAGATACTACAAGCAACATATCATGTAAGCATATTAAGAACTACAACCAAGAATCAATCGACTCAGACTCTATAACAGCAAAGGCAAGAGGAAACAACCCATTGTTTCTATCTATTTTAACAACAGTTAATAACGTACCACGATACTTGCCTAACAAAAATATGTCGTCTAAGCTGAGCACTGGGCGGCAGCTACCCCAGCCCATAATGGAAGGACTAAATGTCCAAAAAAGTCTTTGGAAATACTGTGTACTACTAGACTGAATTCTGTAGACTGTACTAGGTAAAGTAGTATAAACTGATTCTACGTAAAGGCTGAGAATCCTGTAAGACTCTTCCCTACTACCAAAGATTATTTTTATTACCTTACGCCTTGCATCCTAGGCCTTCATGTAGAAAACTTTAACATTAAACTTTGACTTTGTTCTACCTATAATCTCCCTAGGTTTCAGATCAATTTGATGCATGATCATAGGTATAATGAAATAAGCTATGAATTTGGAACTGCACTGCCGATGACCGTCTGCGCTAACTGCATTGATGCATCTATGGTGTTCCCAAATTTTGGATATTCTCCAAGCACCTCCTAAGCGTCGGCTACTGTTACAATGCAAACGTCAATTACATGGTATGATAGGACTATCATGATATACACATGTAACCGTATAGTTTTTTTGGTTAGAGGTAACTATTTGGAACTGAACATTATTCACTATACACCACCCAATAACAACAAATTAAATACTTCATTTACTTGTAAAACACATTCCTTCGATAAGATCACCTGGGATTTCAATATCGTATGTTAGGACATTTTCATCAGATGGACTGTCAAAATAAATATCATTATCCCACTCTCTCGTACTTTGATACATCCGTACATACTCGTTTGTAGAAAACATCTGACTTTCACTATCAATATTCTGGAGTGAATGATTTCTTAAAAGATCATGGCTGGCTACATCACAATCACAGTAGCTTTTAACCCAACTGAACAATCATCATCACTGATATCTTGCTGAGACTCACTACTTGAACCACTGCTCATAGTCTGATACTTATCATCGCCTGCAGCACTCTAAGGCACATATGATTCCTCTGAAAGATAAATAACATCATCGCTGCCACAAAACTCATAAGTATGATGACAAACTTTGATATTAAATATTACAAGTATAAATAGGGAAAGGTTGACAAGGTATTACACGGAATCAATTCGTTGTCGTACAGTGCATGCATGATAAAGTCTGTATGCATCATTGGTATATATACTGGCCTTATTACCGGATGAGCTAATGTGAATGAAACATTAGCATCCTCCACTTCCACATACAACATTAATATCTAACGGGAAGCTTCGTCCAATGTAACATCGCAAACTTCATCATCGATATAACATGCTATAAATCCGTACCCACGGAAATGCTAGACTTATGAGTGACGATCTAAATCAATGTTCAGACATCATAATTGTTTCAATTCGAAGGAGTCGTAGGAACCTTAACCCAATTTCGACTTCCCACATAACTTAGAGTGAACTGCTCATCGATACTTAGTTCGCCTCCATAAAAAAGGATCAGTGAAATAAACTCTATATTCATTCCTCAAATAACTAGAGAATAAACAATCATATCAATATTTCATAAATCTAAAAAAATATTGCGCATCCAAATTTATTTGTAGAACAAACTACGTAAATCATAAGAAATTTAAATCAATCGACACGTTATATAAACGCCGCCACCTAAACGCAACTACAAGTAACACGGCTCTAAGCTTATAGGCCAACTGCAACAACTCAAACCCAACTCATACCATTCAAAAATATGTTGTAGACCCTATATAATAGTATACTCGACATATTGTTACCTAAAATTACAAATAAATTACCTGAACCGCAACGCTAACACAAACTTAAAAATCAAATCCAATCACCAAATTCTAACCATACAGCTCTAAGCCCCAGAACACATAATCTACTAGTTTATAAATGAGAAAAAATAGGAATTTACTGTGTGCTGATGAAGAACGACGGGAATGTGCATAAAAAACTATATAATCCACCGCAGGAAACTTCCCCGAACGGAATGGAGCCGTCAGAATCATCGTCGGAAGCTAATGTTGGGTTCCAAGGGCTATTAGACAGAGAGAGAAGTCGTCAAACGCCATGGACGCGGCTGTCGGGGAAGAAAACGAGCAGGTTTTGGCTAGAAGGAGAAGATGGAACAATGCCGGCGATTGGAGCAATGCCGACGCCGGATGCTTGAGAGGCGATGACCGTTCTAAGAGGCAAAATGGAGGGAGGCTGGATGGAGTCGTCGGAGGTGTGGCACGGGGCGGATCAAGAGGAACAGAGGAACGAATAGGGTTAATCGGTCGATTGGCTGATTTTTTATCCTCTCAGCCCACTCTAGAGTGGCTTCACGCGCTAACGCACTTTCACGCCACGCCGATTCGACGTAGCTATTCCCACTTAGTGGGCGACTATACCTATTTCTAGTTTTTTTTAATGATACTTGATTCCCTAATTATGTTTATAACGATACTTATTTTAAAAAAATTCCCATTTTTGAATGAGCATTGATAGGTCTTCTAGAATATTCATCTAATTAAATCTTCTTGTAATTTCTATAACTGAAGGCAATCTAGATTTTTAAATTAAAAATTTATAGAATTAATTTTTGAGATCATCTAAACTCTAATTCAAATAAAATTTTTAAGAAAATATCAAATATTCAAAAAAATTATATCATTCTAGATTGGCAGCGATAATAACTGGCAATCATCATTGTCCTATTGACCTTCACATATGCTGCATGAATCGAATCGAGCTTATAAGATGAATGTGATCAACTTCGGATGCTTCAAAGCACAAATCGAAGCTGAAATATACCAGACATCACCGAAATCAGTTGAAACGACCCGATCGACGAACGGACTTTGCTGTCACGTTCAAAATGTCGAAATTGATTAGATTATAAACATTGCACAATCTAACGGTAAATCGATCAAGATGTGAGAATGAAGCACATATCGAGTAGGAAAACGACAATGTCCAAACAACTTCCATTTGTAAAGTTGATTAAGAAGTTAAATTTGAAATGTCAAAATCCTTCAAAAGAGCTCACACTCAATTTAGACGAGTTTATGTGAATGCGGTTGGAAGAGACACGCGTATTTTGAGCTGAAATTGATCTAATTCAACGCCAACTCGAACTCAGCCTATCATGAAATCCGCACTATATTTAATATCAAAATTAGAATTGATATTTCATATCGACCAATTATTATCAAATGAAGGAAAATAAATAGAATATGTAATTTTACGCATATTGAAGTCAAGAGGCTTCATCGTTATCTGAATGAGCTCGTTTCGTGAAACGGACTACGCCGTTATCGCTGAAACATCAAATACTATTAAGCAAGACCTTTCGCGGTTGATTCGACTAAGTGTGAAGCAAATGGGGAGCCTCAGAGTGTGATGACATTTAAATTAATCTTAAATTTCTCTCGTATTCCTAAAACCTCTCCTGCTCGTGATCCTCTCCTTCATCCAAAATCCCGTAAGCCCCAAGCCGAAACCGCTCCTGCTCGCGACTTCCTGCTCTCGGTTTGTTCTCCTAAAAACTGAAAGCCCTCTTCGCTCGCTACTCTCGGCCCCGTCTCTCTCAACCGCAAAGGGAATTGCGGCTAACAATTTCCCATCTCCCTCTCTCTTTCGCGATACCAAACCGCACAGGTGAGCCTCGCCGCTCCTCCCTCTTCCTCTCCAGTGCGCATGCACTTTCTCTTTTTCGCTCCCTATCTCTTCTTGGAATCAGCAAATATGCTTCCGTTCTCATCTGAGAAGGTACTCGGCGATGGTTTCTATTTCTCCACTCGAGTGCTATAAGTGTCTCTTCCATTGCCGCTTTATCGAAGTCCCCGGGATGGAAGGTTTCGCTTTTGGGTTATTTTAAAATGTTGATTGTTGTCAATGGTCACTATATTGGGCTTAATTTTTAAATTAGTCTTAATTAATACGAAATTAGCTAATTAATCTGTTTAAAAAAAAATAAAAATACCTGTCTCAACATCGACGACGGGTTAAAAATTTTTTTAAATTTTAATCAGTTTTTGGTTAAATATATCATTATGTGGTATATTGGAATAATATTAATTCATTTGACAGTTTTGATGAATCTCCCGGTAGAGTTTTTAATTTGAAGGAAAGAAAATTATTATAGTTTCATTTTTTTTGTCATATAATATTAAAGATATCACATATAATTCTTGGTAATATCAACACTCTTAATATATTACATATATAAATTGACTTTTGTTTACTTATTCTTAAAAATAATTCTTTGTTAAGAACCCATTATTTTTAAGAATAAGAAACCCATTAAAGCTCAATTTATATATGAATATATTTAGAGTGTTAATTAGAATTATATGTATTCAACAATCTGTATAACAAAAAAAACGTCAGTAATAACTTTCACTGAACTTCAAAATTTATACATACGAAAACCGCGCTACCCAGATTCATCAAAATCTCAACATAAAGCCAGAATTTTATTACCTTCCAACTATCCAACCACACAAAATCCGACACCGATGAGCTGATCAAAAAAATGAGCTATTAAGTTGATTTAAAAAAAATCATTTTGAAGCTCGTGCATCGGCGCTAACTTCGCCATTACGCTCATGACTGCGACTAGAGTTATTTTTAAATTTTTTTTAAATGGATTAATTAGCTAATTTCATTATTAATTAGGGCTAATTTAAAAATTAAGTCACTATATTGATTTACATCTATAAAGTGACATGCTAGAGCATGCAATTTAAGTGTTGTGCTGATTATCTTGTTTCTGTTTAGATGTTCGGTTACCTGAATGTTATAGGTTGCTAAAATTATATAATACAATGAACCGGCCTTGTACTTGCAACAAAAATAAAAGACACTGGACTGATCATAGTGATTCTTCTTCTTCAAAGATCCAGAGGAAAGTTCACTTAACATGAGATATTTCCCAAAATGATATTTATCAGCTATATCTAATTTGGAAGCCTTTTTTTAGAAATGCCATGTTAAATATTACTTCCACATGTAATCATGCACTCATTTCTTTTAAAATTAACTAAATAAAATAGTTTCTTTTATGTTAAATTGCATGTGATAATTTAAATTAAAAATAAGTATGGTTATTATTACTATTAAATCAAAAGTTTTTTTTGAAAGCCCATAAATCAATTATAATATATGGATTGATGTTAATTATAGTTATCTATAAGTTTTCATTTGTTGATAATATAATATGCAATATGAAGCTTTCTTTCCTTATCTTATATGGATTTGCATGGGATTTATAAATATATAGTTCATTTGAAAATAACACAGTATTTGTCTAAATCTACTCCTATACATCTCTATGTTAAGAGTTAGGAATAATTTCATATCACATATGTAAATCATATAATCAAACCGAATATGACTTATTGCATGACTTCTCATTCTTTTGGTTCTTTTTGTACATTCACATGTATCAAAAAAAGTAGTATATTAGTCCGAACCCGGATGCGAGCCTTTAAGTCTAAGTAGTTTTATACCTACACCCCAAGAACAAAATGATGTACTCACTTAAAAATTTTATACATGTGAGTGTGTATCTAGCTAATGGATGAAAAATCTCTCTTTTTCTATTAAAAAGACTGCATTCATAGTTCAATCAAATGAAATATTTAAATTTCAAATGCATTTATTTACATTCATTATTTAAGTGTGCTAAGACATACATTGTATGTATATGTATGTTTAGGATTTAATCATATGCATGATATACATGATGGAAAAAAATGAATAAACATGTGTTATGTGATAGTAACTCATTTTAATTAATCTTAAGATTTCTTTCTTATTGAATAAAGTCATTTAGAGTGAACTTAAACGTATGATTGATTAAAACATATAATAAGCCATTTGCTAAAGGAAATTGATTAATTAACTTGCTTTAAAAGTAACTTAAGGTGGGGATGGAAGAGAGATTCCCTCTCTTTTTTCTCTTTATAACACTTAGTTATTAAGTGTAGGGCATATGAAACAAAAGAAAATACTAAGTAAAATTTTCAAATCAATTAAATCACTTAAAGAGAAATAAACCCTTTATAAATTAAATCCGTCACACTTAGAAAATTATAACTCTAAAGCCTAGTTAGGACTTACCACACAAGCTTTAACACATATACATTAGATTAAGTCACTACTTCTAACTTTATGTTAGGGCGGTGTATGATTTGGTGTATGCTTATTTTGTGTTGTGTTGTTGTAGACTGGATGTAGGGTGTATGTGCGTAGTCTAGATGTTAGCCCGATATTAACCTAATTATGCTTTCTGCAAGGGGGTTGTGCTTAAGGGGCTATTGCAATAAAAATATAAATGCTTTTTGATGTGCATGTTGCTTAGCCCCTAAGCATAACCCAAGTTAGGACATAATTGTTACCCATGTGGGGTGCTAAGTTCAAATTATTCATATATACAGTGTTGTATGCGTGTTTAGTTAACATTTATTTTACAGGTGTAGCTAGATTTATTTTTCTTTTAATGTAGTTTTGAATTAGGATTAAGATAGTGTTAGGGAGATTAGGATGAGCATTCGCTATAAGACCAAGTCTTATGTACTACGTGATGCCTTTGGAGCAAGCATATACAAATCAAACCAAAAGGAAGAAAGAAATGGAGCAAATCAAATGAAGAAATGGAAGATGAAGAAATGAAGAAAGAAGAATGAAGACCCCTATAACATTCATCATTTGTATTTATAATTATTCTCTTGTAATCTGGGTTGTATAAGGGTAGAGCTTGGTTACCCACATTTCTTTTCGTGTTGTATGGCGATACCCGACTGCATCGACTTTTTATTTTTTTGCGATAGTTTTATAAAATTGTTTGATATTTTATTTAGCCTATACATTAAAAAATATGCATTTTCATAGTTTGTTTATGATAGGTGATTGTTGTATGGCCTTATGGTGTATTTATTTTCGTATTATATGTTAGGAGGGGACACCACGTAGATCTTAGGGGGTACTTATTGAGGTGACCGAGTATGACATTGAGGAATGATGTACTATCTTGAGAGACAGAAATTTTTGAATGCACCAGAGATTTTTCCTCTACTTTACATGGAAAAGTAAAGTAGGGTTTATTTTAAGCTGGGTTCGTTAAGTTTCCTATGGCGGCAAGCTGCCATAGTTAATTACATGCTAAGGAATGAGGTTCCTTAGAAATACTCTCGATTAAGGTAAATGATCGTTGTCTCCAAATATTTCAAAGATAGGACTATCAATTAATTGATTATTTTTAGAAAATCAAGTGGGATTGATCAAAATGAGAGAATTATTATCGAAATAAAAGGGAGGTGAGTAGGGGATGCTCATGATACTAGGAAACCTAGTGAGCATCCTAAATTATCCTATGGTTGGGCTTTACATTTTTAAAATTGAGGAGAATTATATATTTGAGTTGAATTTTTATTAGAAATCTAGGGCTTATAATTCCACAATACAAGATTGTAGAAATGCCTAAGAGGTAAGAATTTATGCTTGTATCTCACGAAGGGAAACAACAATCTTAGATCCTAAATCTAGGGAGCTTTGGTGAGGGCCAAAGCACGACCTAAATCTAAGGTGAAAATGGGTATATGATTTACCTCCACAAGAGAGAATAAACCACCCGACCGCTGGACTTATGACCACCTGGAGTGGCACTGAGATTACTCCTCTTACACTTCAAATCCATGTAGGTAAGTCTTATGCTTTGCAAGATGTCTAGGCTGTTGTTTATTTAGAAAGGAGACTAAGTCCTTAAACTCACTCCCTAAGAGACTAGAGCATGAGTGGTATGAATTTATGACTTAATCTAATGCAAATTTTATCAAGTTTTATTTTTGATTTTTGGACATTTTTATTTGACATAGGCTATGGAATTTTATATTTTAATGAGAAAAAGTTATGGGCCAAAATTAGAAAGAAGGAGGTGTGTTTCCACCATGGCTCTCAAAGGTCAAGCCATTTTCTTTGGCAAAGGTGGAAGCCCATTGGCAAGAGTGAGAAAATATGATTTATGCATGATGTAAGACATACAACATCCAACTAAGGGGTTTAAATCTTTTATTATCTTGATTTATGTTCTAGGTTGTAGGTGAGGCTATGAATTATTTAGTTTAATTATGAATTGATTAATTGGGTAGAAAATTTTTTTCCCTAAGAGCCTAACCGCATCCATGCCATTCAACAACCATGAAATAATTAAGAAATTAGGAAAATCATGCTATCCTAATTGCACAATCATAAACATAACATCAATCAATTTATAAAATTAGCGTAAAAGAATAAGAGACCAATGTGGTCGGGTTCCACCCTACAACCTGAAAAGGAAAATGGATAGCCGAGCTCTACCTTGATACAACCCAGATTAATGAAAGAATAAGTTACAATTATGAAGTGACAAGTGTTATGGGGGTCTTCATTCTTCATCCTCCATTCTTCACTCCTTATCCTTCATTCCTTCACCTTAATTTGTTTCATTTCTTTCTTTCTTTTGGTTTGACTTGGGATGTAGTTTGCTCCAAGGCCTCACATGGTATATAAAATACGGTCTTATAACCAATGTTCACCTTAGTCCCCATAACACTTTTCCTAATCTTCATGAAAAAACTATATTAAAAGGAAGGAAAGTAAATCTAACTACACCTGTAAAATAAATGTTAGCTAAACACACCATAAAACCTAAGCAATTATAGGAATAATTTGGACTTAGTACCCCACAAGTGGGTGACCAAGCCCACCTGTCCTAATTTGGGTTATGCTTAGGGATATAAGTAACCTGCACAATAAAAAATATTTATATTCTTATTATAGTGCCCCTTAAGCACAACCCCTTGCAGAAGATATGATTAGGCTAAGATCGCCTAATCATCCAGTCTACGCACATACACCCAAAAATTTAGTCTAAAATATTACACCATAAATAAAATCATGCATCAAATCATGCAGCCCCTAACATAGAGCTAAGTGATGACTTAGCCTAATGTGCAATTTAAGGCTTGTGTACCATGTCTTAATTAGGCTTTAAGGTTGAAATTTTCTAAGTGTCAAGATTCAATTTAGATGGTAGTTTCATTTTAAGTGATTTAGTTGACTTCTCAATTTTAGCTGGTGATTTGATTTTGTTTGAATGAACCTGCACTTAGTGACTAAATATTGTAGAGAGAAGAAAAGAGAGGAGAGCTCTCTTTCATCCCTACCTTAAAGCATTTTTAGGGTAGATTCATTAATGAATTTCCTTTAGTGAATGGTTTATTATGTATTTTAATTAACCATAAGTTTAGATTCACTCTAAATAGCCATATTCAATAAGAAAGGCATCTTAGGATTAGTTAGGGTAGATTATTATCACATAACACACACCCATTCATTTCTTTCCATCATGTATACCACCATGCATATGAATAATCCTAAGCATGCCTATATATACAATGCAAATCTTAGCACACCTTAATGATGAATGCAAAGAGATGTGATTTGAAAATTTGGTTATTCCATTTGTTAATTGGATCATTAATGCATGTCTTTGTTATGTAGAAAAGAAGGATTATTTTATCCATTAACTAAATGCACATCCACATATATAAAAGTTATAAGTGAGTACGACCATTATTTTCTTACATCAGTAGTGTAAAGGCATAAAGAATTCTCTTGTTACTTAAAGCCTCGCAGCCCTGGATGTCTACATACCGATATACCCT